>CM072709.1:8779998-8784998 GCA_036884735.1 Huso huso | reverse complement strand
CTGGGATCAATAAGTTACTAACAACCAAACAAGCAAGATGGGCTGAATGGCCTCCTCTCGTTTGTAAACTTTCTTATGTTCTTATGTTCTTATTTATAAGAAACATTTTTCGCAATGCAGAGTCCTTTACAAATACAGTCATTAAGAATAGAGGGCATTATCACAGCAGCTCAGAAAATTAGGTTATACATTATTATATTTCTTTAATAAACTGTAAAAAAACAAAAAAAGAAAACACGATTGTATTTCAGGATACTGTCATGGGTTTTTTTTTTAATTTGTTAAATGAACAATGAAATTCTTTCTTTGAGCGGCGATGGCAGAACTCGGGGCACAGATTGGGTTTCTGAAGTACAGATTCAGTAACAGCATTGCCATTGAGGGTGTGGCCCTATCTAGTATCTAGAGAATTTAGAGACTAGATATTTATAGTTTAAAATGTTTCAATCATTGTTTTAAATGGTCAACATTAAATTAAGGGTTGGGGTTGGGGGTTGGGGTTGAGGTTGGGGGTTGGGGTTGGGGTTAGGGTTGGGGCTGGGGTTGGGTTTAGGGTTTGGGTTGGGTTAGGTTGGAGTTGGGGTTAGATTGAGGTTAGTGTTAGGGTTGGGTTGAGGTTGAGGTTGGGGTTGTGTTGGGGTTGGGGTTGAGGTTGGGGGTTGGCGCTGAGGTTGGGGTTGGGGTTTGGGGTTGGGGTTAGAGCTGGAGTTGAGGTTGGGGTTGGGGGTTGGGGTTAGGAGCTGGAGTTGAGGTTGGGGTTGGGGCTGGTTGGGGTTGGGGTTGGGGTTTGGGGGTTGGGGGGGGTTGGGGGCTGGAGTTGAGGGTTGGGGTTGGGGTTGGGGTTGTGTTGGGGTTGGGTTGAGGTTGGGGGCCAGGGTTGAGGTTGGGGGTTGGCGTTGGGTTGGGGTTGGGGGTTGGGGTTGGGGTTGGGGTTGGGGGTTGGGGCTGGAGTTGAGGTTGGGGTTGGGGTTGTGTTGGGGTTGGGGTTGAGGTTGAGGGGTTGGCGTTGGGTTGGGGTTGGGGCTAGAGTTGAGGTTGGCGTTGGGGTTAGGGCTGGAGTTGAGGTTGGGGTTGTGTTGGGGTTGGGGTTGAGGTTGAGGGGTTGGCATTGGGTTGGGGGTTGGGGGTTGGGGCTAGAGTTGAGGTTGGCGTTGGGGTTGGGCTGGGGTTGAGGTTGGGGTTGTGTTGGGGTTGGGGTTGGGGTTGAGTTGAGGGGTTGGCGTTGGGTTGGGGGTTGGGGTTGGGGCTGGAGTTGAGGTTGGGGTTGGGGTTGTGTTGGGGTTGGGGTTGAGTTTTGTGATATTTCTATATCAGTCATCCAACTGATTTCCATCCCAGAAATTATGGAAAGACACTACAGTCAATACCAACAGTCTTTTATTAAACCAAACTTTATTATTTTTAGTATTATAATTATCATAGTTTATTAACATTTTCCCATAGTAACAGCACAGCAGATTGTAATAAAGCACAGTGAAAGCCTGGTAAACGAATGCATAGTATAGCCATGGGAAAAGCATGGGGGTGCGGGGGAAACAGGACAATTACAGGCTTCTTCCCAATTACTTCAGATTTGCCTTTTTAAAAAAAATTTGTTTTGTTTTACAGAATATTCCTGATTTTTTTGTAGTTTTTTTATTCAGGCGTAATAGCCCCAGAGGAACACTGCCACTACCATCATTATTATAGCGTTAGTATTGACAACGTTCTTCCAGAAGGGGTCTTCGCTGATGTCAGGCAGCTGCTTGGACGCCTCGGCAACCTCCTCCTCCGAGGGTTCTGGGTCCTGAGAGGAACCCATTCCGCAGAACCAGCTAATACAACGCCAGACCGGGTGGGGCTTAGGGAGAGACTCTTCAAGAGAGAGGGGAGAGATGAGAGGTGTGTATCTGCGTTTGTGTGTCTGTATCAGTGTGTGTCTGTGTGTCTGTGTGTCTCTTACCCTGGACCTCCAGCACGTTTCCCACAATGCTCTTCTCTGCCGCTGCTCTGCGCGCCTGTCTCATTCTCTCCTCCTCCTCTCTGTCCAGATCATCCCTCGCTTCTGTGCTGTGCCTCAAACTGAACACGAGTCTGTGGAGCTGAGAGAGAGGGGAGAGAGAGGGGGAGAGAGGGAGAGAGAGAGGGGGTTAGAGAGAGAGAGGGGGGAAGAGAGAGGGAGGGAGAGAGAGGGAGAGAGGGAGAGAGAGGGGTTAGAGAGAGAGAGGGAGAGAGGGGGTTAGAGAGAGGGAGAGAGAGAGGGAGAGAAGTAGAGGAGAGGGAGAGAGAGGGGGAGAGAGGGAGAGAGGGAGGGGGTATTTAAATAAATGTATCTGTCTATCTGTTTGTCTGTATCAGTCTATCAGTCCATCTGTCTATCTGTATCTGTCTATCAGTCTAGAATTAAACTTTTCAGATCGTTGTCTCTCCAGATGAATGAATGAATGAATAAATTAATGAACGAGTGAACAGGTGAAATACTGACTGACTGAAAGAAAGAGTGAAAGAATGATTGAACGAGCGAACGAATGAAAGGGTGAGTGAATGCATGGTCGAATGAATAAATAAAAGAACGAGTGATTGAATGAAAGGATGAATGGGATGAGTGTTTGAGTCTCTCACGTGTCTGTCGGCAATGGGCGGAGTGCAGTAGCTCACCGCCACCACCAGGGCGGCAGTGCAGCAGAACAGCAGCACAGCGAAGTAGAGGTAGTGAACCCCACAGATCAGGGGGGGGCAGGAAGACGGGAACAGGCAGCTCCCCGTCCCGAAAACAAACTCCGGGACCATCCGACACAGCCCCATCAGCAAGCCCCCCAAGAGACCCCAGAACGCACCCTGAGAGGGGAGAGAGAGAGAGAGGTTACTACAGAGACACACAAAGACAGTACCTTATATATACCTTTACCTGTTATTATCATTATTATTAATTTCTTAGCAGACGCCCTTATCCAGGGCGACTTACAATTGTTACAAGATATCACATTATTTTTACATACTATTCCCCATTTATACAGTTGGGTTTTTACTGGAGCAATCTAGGTAAAGTACCTTGCTCAAGGGTACAGCAGCAGTGTCCCCCCCACCTGGGATTGAACCCACGACCCTCCGGTCAAGAGTCCAGAGCCCTGACCACTACTCCACAGACTCACCGACTCATTCACTCTCTTCACAAACACAGCCAGGAAGAAGACGGCTCCGATGGGCGGGGCCAGGTAGCTGGTCACTGACTGGATGTAATCGAACAGCTGACCGCTCTGAGCTGCCTGAACTACAGGAATCCAAGCAATGCTGATCGCTACGATACACAGGACCCAGACCCTACAGAACACAGGCATTAAACATTATATATGGACCGCTAAGTCAAAAGGATTACACAGACAGACACACAGACACAGAGACAAACACAGACAGACAGACAGACACACAGATAGACAAACACAGACAGACAGACAGACACACAGATAGACAAACACAGACAGACAGACACACAGATAGAGAGACAAACGCAGACAGACATACAGACACAGAGACAAACACAGACAGACAGACAGACACACAGATAGACAAACACAGACAGACAGACAGACACACAGATTGACAAACACAGACAGACAGACAGACACACAGACAAACACAGACAGACAGACAGACACACAGATAGACAAACACAGACAGCCAGACAGACACACAGATAGACAAACACAGACAGCCAGACAGACACACAGACACACAGACAAACACAGACAGACAGACAGACACACAGATAGACAAACACAGACAGACAGACAGACACACAGATTGACAAACACAGACAGACAGACAGACACACAGACAAACACAGACAGACACACAGATAGACAAACACAGACAGACAGACAGACACACAGACACAGAGACAAACACAGACAGACAGACACACAGATAGAGAGACAAACGCAGACAGACAGACAGACACACAGATAGACAGAGACAAACACAGACAGACAGACAGGCAGACACACAGATAGACAAACACAGACAGACAGACAGACACACAGATAGACAGAGAGACAAACACAGACAGACAGACACACAGATAGAGAGACATACACAGACAGACAGACAGACACACAGATAGAGAGACATACACAGACAGACAGACAGACACACAGTTCTATGAGAGTTGTATATTCAGAGCTTGATGTAAGGAAGGTTCTCTTAATTCAGTTTTTGTTGTTGTTAATTCTACATGGTGCAGTTGTCCCTCCTCGCCACTAGGTGGCGCTGTGACTCACCGGCCCACTACCATCAGCTCCCGGTCTCTCGCCTGCGGTCTGATTTTGGTCCAGATATCCATGGTGAAGAGTGTACTACTGCTGTTAAAGATTGAGGCTAGAGAACTCATGAGGGCAGCCAGCATCACAGCTAACATCAAACCACGCAGCCCTGAGAGAGGAGAGAGAGGGGGAGAGGAGGGGAGGGATGGGAGAGGAGGGGGGAGGGGAGAGGAGGGGAGGAGGAGGGAGGGGGAGAGAGGAGGGGAGGGGAGAGGGGAGAGGAGGGGAGAGGGGGAGGGAGAGGGGGGAGGGGAGAGGGGAGAGGAGGAGGGAGAGAGGAGAGAGAGGGGAGGGGGGGAGGAGGGAGAGGAGGGGGGAGGGAGGGAGAGAGGAGGGGAGGGAGAGGGGAGAGGAGGAGGGAGGGGAGGGAGAGGAGGGGGAGAGGGAGGGAGGGAGGGAGGCAAAATAATCCAGGGCGATGCATACATTTATTTTTTATTCAGTGCGTCCAATTATAATTTCTCCCCTGATTTTTCTCATCTCAAAATATGAAACACGTTCCAGAGCGGATATCAGCGAGCTACCGCCCCCTGGAGGATATGCCCTGCAGGTGTCCGCCTGAGCCACCGGAACCCGGCCAGCTGGGTGGGAGGGTGTTGGGAGGGATGTGAGAGAGAGAGAGAGAGAGAGAGATGAGGTGGAGAGGGAGGTGAGAGGGAGGGTGAGAGGGGTGGGTGGAGAGAGAGGAGAGGGAGGGGAGAG
>CM072709.1:8722977-8774498 GCA_036884735.1 Huso huso | reverse complement strand
AATATTCACTCCCAGCCTGGGCAAGATTGTCAAACACATTTTGAAAATATTTAGATTTTTGGGTACTTACAGGCCACCATACCATAGTCCTCCTGCTAAGAAATACCCGCCCACTGTGCCACGATTGGTCCGATGCATCGACTGAAAGGAAAAACAACCAATCAGCAAACAACCTAGGTGAGAGAATGGATTTTAAAGATGGTCAGAGCTCCTTTAAAGGAGGCGCCAGTGATCATGTTAATAAAGCTAATAAGAGGTGAGAGAATGGATTTTAAAGATGGTCAGCGCTTTAAAGGGAGGAGCCAGTGATCATGTTAATAAAGCTAATAAGAGGTGAGAGAATGGATTTTAAAGATGGTCAGCGCCCTAAAGGGAGGGGCCAGTGATCATGTTAATAAAGCTAATAAGAGGTGTAAGAATGGATTTAAAGACGGTCAGAACTCTTTTTAAGGGAGGGTCAGTGATCATGTTAATAAAGCTAATAAGAGGTGAGAGAATGGATTTTAAAGATGGTCAGCGCTCCTTTAAAGAGAGGGGCCAGTGATCATGTTAATAAAGCTAATAAGAGGCGAGAGAATGGATTTTAAAGACGGTCAGCACTCTGTGGAATCTGATGAGCTTGCACAGACACGCACACTGAACTGTAAAAAACAACATTCATCGACACAAAGAACACTCTAATCATTGACCACAAATAATATACAACTTGTATTAACAGACTGGCATCAGACATTTCCCCTTTAAAAAACATGTACAGTAAATGTGGAGGTCCCCCCCTATGCTTTTCCCATCGTTATGCTATGCATTAGCTTCACAATATTTTTTTAAAATATGCTTTACCAGACCTCTCTGTGCTTTTACAATGCTTTCCTATGCTTTACCAGACCTCTGTGCTTTACAATGCTTCCCTATGCTTTTACCAGACCTCTGTGCTTACAATGCTTCCCTCATGCTTTAACCAGACCTCTCTGTGCTTACAATGCTTCCTATGCTTTACCAGACCTCTGTGCTTTACAATGCTTCCCTATGCTTTTACCAGACCTCTCTGTGCTTTGCAATGCTTCCTATGCTTTTACCAGACCTCTCTGTGCTTTTACAATGCTTCCTGTGCTTTACCACACCTCTCTGTGCTTTTTACAATGCTTCCTATGCTTTACCACACCTCTCTGTGCTTTACAATGAATCCATGCTTTACCAGACCTCTGTGCTTTACAATGCTTCCCTTTGCTTACCAGACCTCTCTGTGCTTTACAATGCTTCCTATGCTTTTGGTTGTTAGACCTCTGTGCTTTTGAATTCATCCATGCTTTACCAGACCTCTGTGTGTCAGTTACAAATGCTTTACTGGAGTGCTTACCAGACCTCTCTGTGCTTTTAAAATGCTTCCCTATGCTTTACCAGACCTCTCTGTGCTTTACAATGCTTCCCTGTGCTTTTTACCAGACCTCTCTGTGTTTACAATGCTTCCATGCTTTACCACACCTCTCTGTGCTGTACAATGCTTCCCTATGCTTTTACCACACCTCTGTGCTTTTAATGCTTCCTATGCTTTACCACACCTCTCTAAACCTTTACAATGCTTCCCTATGCTTTTTCCAGACCTCTCTGTCCTTTACAATGTGACCTATGCTTTACCAGACCTCTAGGTGTGCTTTTACAATGCTTCCCTATGCTTTACCAGACCTCTGTGCTTTAAATGCTTCCCTATGCTTTACCAGACCTTCTGTCTTGTTGCTTCCCTATAGCTTTACTAGACCTTGTGCTTTGTGAATGCTTTCTCATGCAACCAGAACCCTCTGTGTCTTTACAATGCTTCCCTGTGCTTTACCAGACCTCTGTGCTTTTTATGCTTCCTATGCTTTACTAGATCTCTGTGCTTTACAATGCTTCCCTATGCTTTGAAAAGAACAATTGCTTTTACAATGCTTCCCTATGCTTTACCAGACCTATTCCAACCGCTTTACAATGCTTCCTATGCTTTACCAGACCTCTCTGTGTTTTTTACAATGAGTCCTTATGGGGGTTTCCACCTCTCTGTGCTTTTAAATGCTTCCATGTTTACCAGGACCTCTGCTTTACAATGCTTCCTATGCTTTACCAGACCTCTGTGTTTTACAATGCTTGTTTGGTGCTTTACCACACACCTCTGTGCTTTACAATGCTGTATATGCTTTACCAGACCTAGTCAGTTTATAATGCTTCCTATGCTAAACCAGACCCCTTGTGCTTTTACAATATGATGATATGCTTTACCAGACCTCTGTGGCTTTTACTGAACGTCCTTGCTTAACCAGACCCCTCTGTGCTTTAATGCTTCCTATTAAGCTATTGTATTATCTGTGCTTACAATGCTTCCTCATGCTTACCAGACCTCTCTGTTTTCAATGCTGTTTATATGCTTTACCAGACCCTCTGTGCTTTACAATGCTTCCTTATGCTTTTACCAGACCTCTTGTGTTACAATGCTTCCCTTATGCTTTACCAGACCTTTGTGCTTTTACAATGCTTCCCCTCTGCTTTTTTCAGACCTCTGTTCTTTTAAGGCTTTTCAAAAATACAAAACAAAAAAAAAACATTGTTACAAATATTTAAAATTAATATTTATATACTCAAATTAATATTTGTAATACAGAATTGACAGTGTTACAAAGAATCAGTCTCATGGTCACCCTATTGACAGTGCTATGGCAGGTGAATCAGTCCCACGATCACCCTATAGACCCATAAGAAAGTTTACAAACGAGAGGAGGCCCCATTCAGCCCGTCTTGCTCGTTTGGTTGTTAGTAGCTTATTGATCCCAGAATCTCATCAAGCAGCTTCTTGAAGGATCCCAGGGTGTCAGCTTCAACAACATTACTGGGGAGTTGGTTCCAGACCCTCACGATTCTCTGTGTAAAAAAGTGCCTCCTATTTTCTGTTCTGAATGCCCCTTTATCTAATCTCCATTTGTGACCCCTGGTCCTTGTTTCTTTTTTCAGTCTCCTGGGTCGACATTGTCTATACCTTTTAGGATTTTGAATGTTTGAATCAGATCACCAAGTAGTCTTCTTTGTTCAAGACTGAATAGATTCAATTCTTTTAGCCTGTCTGCATACGACATGCCTTTTTAAACCCGGATAATTCTGGTCGCTCTTCTTTGTACTCTTTCTAGAGCAGCAATATCCTTTTGTAACAAGGTGACCAGAACTGAACACAATATTCTAGGTGAGGTCTTACTAATGCATTGTAAAGTTTTAACATGACTTCCCTTGATTTAAATTCAACACATCTCACAATATATCCGAGCATCTTGTTGGCCTTTTTTTATAGCTTCCCCACATTGTCTAGATGAAGACATTTCTGAGTCAACATAAACTCCTAGGTCTTTTTCATAGATTCCTTCTTCAATTTCAGTATCTCCCATATGATATTTATAATGCACATTTTTTTTAATTGCCTGCGTGCAGTTCCTTACAATTCAATGATATATTTAATTTGAAAATAAATAAATTAATTAATTAATTAATTAATTAAAAAACTCACCCATATTCCAACCGCTATCACCATAACGAAGTATACAACTATGACGCTGATATCAGCTGGGTTATTGATGGTTGAGGAGTCCGAGGGGGTTTCCGTAGCAATCGAGGGGTCCCCACATTCAGAAGCTACAACGCGCCCCCCGTTTTGTGAATCTGTGCTGCCCGCCATTTGAGGTCTGTGTGTCGCGTTTTGTTTGGTGAGTGACTCGCATATATATATATATATCTGTATATATATCTAGGGGGGTATAGCCGGTCAGTGATAGAGGTTAATTATAAACCACGGTGTTGTTTATTGTTAATATGACATGATTGCTTAACTTTACGAATAATGGGTCACCGAACGTCTCTTTGTTAATTATTTATCTTAGTTTAATGGGGTTTATTATTATTATTATTATTATTATTATTATTATTATTATTATTATTATAAGATATTTTCAACTTGTTTATTTCTTTCTCTTTCCTTTTTTATTTCCTTTTCACTTTCTCTCTTATCTTTCTTTTCCCCTCTTTCTTTCTTTCTCTTTTCTCTTTCTTTCTTTCTTTCCATATTTTTTCTTTCTTCCTTTCTTTCTGTCTTTTCCCTCCTTCTTCTTCAACCCTCTTTCCTTCTTTTTTATATTTTCAATTTCTTTCTCTCATTCTTTCTTTCCTTCTCCCTCTCCTTCTTTATTTCCTTTTCACTTTCTCTTTTTCTGTCTCTCTTTATCTTTCTTTCTTTTTCTCCACTTTCCTCCTTTCTTTCTTTCTTTCTTTCTTTCTTTCTCTCTTTTTTTTCCTTCTCCTCTTTCCTTCTTTTTTCCTTCTTTATTTCCTTTTCCTCTTGAAAACTTTCTGTCTTTCTGTCTTTATCTTTCTTTTTTTTCAGAATCCTAAACTTGAAACACCGAACAGGATTGTGGGGCTCTGTCTGTCTGTCTGGCTCTGTCTGTCTGTCTGTCTGCAGCTTTAATGAAACTAAACTCTTTTCAGAATGTAGTAAACTAACACAGACACCAAGAAGAAGGGATTATATTGTAGCGTCAAACTGAACAGGATTGTGGGGGCTCTGTCTGTCTGTCTGTCTGTCTGTCTGCAGCTTTAATGAAACTAAACTCTTTCAGAATGTAGTCTGACACGAGAAGAAGGGATTATATTATGGCGTCAAACTGTCTGTCTGTCTGTCTGTCTGTCAGTCTTTAATGAAACTAAACTCTTTTCAGAATGTAGTAAACTAACACAGACACCGAGAAGAAGGGATTATATTGTAGCGTCAAACTGAACAGGATTGTGGGGCTCAGTCTGTCTGTCTGTCTGTCTGTCTGTCTCTGCAGCTTTAATGAAACTAAACTCTTTTCAGAATGTAGTAAACTAACACAGACACCAAGAAGGGGATTATATTGTAGCGTCAAACTGAACAGGATTGTGGGGCTCTGTCTGTCTGTCTGTCTGTCTGTCTGTCTGCAGTTTAAAGAAACTAAACTCTTTTCAGAATATTGTAAACTAACACAGACACCAATTTTCTCAAACTGAACAGGACACACACTGTCGTCACACACACGTCACACACGCAAACAAACTCTTTCACAATCCTGGAAACTGACACGTTTTATTTCACAAACCAACAATTGTGGGGGTCCTCAGTCAACTGTCTGTCTGTCTGGAACCAAATGAAACTTGGACTCTTTTCAGAATGTGTAATTAAACAGACACGAAGAAGAAGGGGGCGCAAACTGAACAGGATTATAGAGAACGACTGTCCTGTCTGTCCATTTGTCTGTCGTTTGAAACGAAACTCTTTTTCAGAATGGTAAACTAACACAGACACCAAGAAGAAGGGATTATTTTCAAACTGAACAGGATTGTGGGGCTCTGTCTAATTGTCATTTCTGTCTGCAGCTTTAATGAAATTTATTGTTTTCACAATGTTATTTTTTTTATACAGACACCAAGAAGAGTTAGATATATATATATACAGGATTGTATATATATATATATATATATATATATATCTATATATATATTAAAATCTCGTTTTAATGAAACAAACTATTTTCATAATGTAGTAAACTGACACAGACACCAAGAAGATTTTTATTATAAATAAACTTACAGGATTAGCTAATTGTCTGTCAGCTTTAATGAACTAAACTGAATGTAGTAAACTAACACAGACACCAAGAAGAAGGATTATATTGTAGCGCCATAGACAGATGGATGGATTATGAAAAAAAGCTTTTATTAAATAAAATATATATTTTATTTATTTATTTTTAAATAACGCGTTTATTGGGCTGTCTGTTTGTCTGTCTTCTTTTGTCTCAGCTGAAGGTAAACTTTTCAGAATGTAGAAACTTAAAAGATTAAGAAAAGATTTTAAAAAACTAAACAAATCATTTAAACTGTCTAGTCTCGTCTGTCAGACTTTAATGATATAAATATTTTCATTTCAACCAAACAGTAACATTGAATGCTATAATAAACTAACAGGATTGTGGGGCTCTGTCTGTCTGTCTGTCTAATTTAATGAAACTAAACTAATAATAATAATAAGAATTATATTGTATAAACTGAACAGGATTGGGGGCCCAACTGTCTGTCTGTGTTTTTTTAATGAAACTAAACTCTTTTCAGAATCGGAAACTCCTTTAAAGAAGAAGGGATTATATTGCGCGTTTTGGGTGTCTGTCAGTCTGTCTGTCTGCAGTTTAATGAAACCCTCTTTTCAGAATGTAGTAAACCACACAAAAAGGCATCAAACTGAACAGGAGGAGGCTCTGTCTGTTGTCAAGTTTCTACTAAAGAAAATAGAATAAAATACTGACACCGAAATGAATTGTACCGTCAAAAACAGGATTGTTATCCACCTCTCATCCTGTCTGTCTGTCTGTTGTTAGAAACTAAATTTTCAGAATATTGTATACCACAGCACCCCTGAGCACACACAGACGGATTGAGAATATGCTTCCTGGATTTTGACACGTTTTATTTCACAAGCCATCAATTGCCTTCCTAGCAACCACATGGAAAAGCGACGTTATCCCCATAGCAACAGACTCCCCATCCCCAGAAGTAGCCGTCGTTTTAGGGGTCGTTCTAGCCGACCATTTCTGGTTAACATCCTCAGTATTTTCACTGTTTTACCCTAATTGCAAAATGAGACGGTTACCACATGTTATTTTTTCTTATAGTAAGAGAGTACCCGGGTGTTTATATATATATATATATTTATATATATATATATATTAAAATTCGTTTAAATATACACATATTATATATTATAGTAGGTGACGTAAATCATTTTTTATAAATAGTTTTTATTAGCATTTGTGTGTGTGGATGGATTATATTTTATATATTATTTTATTTATTTATTTCAAATAACGCGTTTATTCCGTCTTTTTAGAGTTCGAGGTCCTTGAGGCGATCTTAAAAGATTAAGAAAAAGATTTTAAAAAATAAATAAATCATTTAAACCTAGCTCGACAGACAGACAGATATAAATATTACATTTCATAAAGTAACATTGAATGCTATAATAATAATAATAATAATAATAATAATAATAATAATAATAATAATACGGGTGGGGGGAACCCAACGCGTCGTGTTTTTGTCGACCAGTCGACAAAGGCGCTTTTGGGTGTCGCAGGACCCCTCGGCCACCAACAAAATGGCATCAGAGAGGAGGTGAGTTGTCAAGTTTTTACTAAAGAAAATAGTAAAATACTGGAAATGAATGTGAAAAACAAGTTATCCACCGGTCATCCGGCATTGTTAGTAAATGAAGTATACCCAGGGCACCCCTGAGCTTGTGAGACGGATTGAGAATATGCTTATTTTGTTTTTTATTTAGCGAGCGAGAAGTATCAGTGAAATTATCCGGCAACAGACTCCCCATCCCCTAAAGTAGCCCATTTTGGGGGGTCGTTCTACTTTCTGGTTAACATCCTCAGTATGTTTGTAAAGAGGAGACGGTTACCGCTTCAGAGATACCCGGGTGTTTAGTAAGCAAGGGGTTTGAGGGGAGAAAGAAACGTGGGCCATACACTCCCCAGCCGTGCTGCAAATCATTTCGCGTTGCCATCATTTGTGTGTGTGTCTGTATTTATATATTTACATTTATTTCAGCGCTGAGTCCGAGATCGAGGTCCTTGAGGCGATCTATTTGGACGAACTTCACCTGACCCACGACCCCAACAGGTGTCAACTCTGACCTAATAATAATAGAATAATAATATAACAATAATAATAATAATATCTGTGAACTGGGCAGAGCCTCGCCCAACACAATGCTCTGTATAACACTGATATAAAAAAAACGCAGAACTACCCAACACAGAGTCTATATAACACTGATATAAAACCCCGCGCAGAACTACACACCTACCCAACACAGAGTCTATATAACACTGATATAAAAAAACTACACCTACCCAACACAGAGTCTATATAACACTGATATAAAACCCTGAACGACACACCTACCCAACACAGAGTCTATATAACACTGATATAAAACCCCGGACAGAACTATACACCTACCCAACACAGAGTCTATATAACACTGATATAAAACCCTCATGCAGAACTACACACCTACCCAACACAGAGTCTATATAACACTGATATAAAACCCTGCAGAACGACACACCTACCCAACACAGAGTCTATATAACACTGATATAAAACCCTGCGCAGAACGACACACCTACCCAACACAGAGTCTATATAACACTGATATAAAACCCTGCGCAGAACGACACACCTACCCAACACAGAGTCTATATAACACTGATATAAAACCCCAAGCAGAACGACACACCTACCCAACACAGAGTCTATATAACACTGATATAAAACCCCGCGCAGAACCACACCTACCCAACACAGAGTCTATATAACACTGATATAAAAACCCTGCGCAGAACGACACACCTACCCAACACAGAGTCTATATAACACTGATATAAAACCCTGTGCAGAACTACACACCTACCCAACACAGAGTCTATATAACACTGATATAAAACCCTCGCAGAACTACATACCTACCCAACACAGAGTCTATATAACACTGATATAAAACCCTCAAGAGAACTACACACCTACCCAACACAGAGTCTATATAACACTGATCTAAAACCCTCGCAGAACTACACACCTACCCAACACAGAGTCTATATAACACTGATCTAAAACCCTGCGCAGAACTACACACCTACCCAACACAGAGTCTATATAACACTGATATAAAACCCTGCGCAGAACTACACACCTACCCAACACAGAGTCTATATAACACTGATCTAAAACCCTGCGCAGAACGACACACCTACCCAACACAGAGTCTATATAACACTGATCTAAAACCCTGCGCAGAACTACAGCAGCTACCTGGCACAGTGGTGTCTATAGAAAGTTATAATCCAGTGTGCTGGCATTGCCTGCTGTGTGCTGGGCAGAGCCTGGCTGTGCTGTGCCGCACACAGGGCAGTGGTGGCGGGACCGCACTAGAACATAACGCTGGCGTTTTCTCTCTCTGTGTTGCCCCCTAGTGCTGAGCCCTGGCAGGTCAGCATCACCCTGTTTCCTTCAACAGCTGAGGACCCAGAATCCCAGTTTGTGAGGCTGACTCTGCATCTCTCGCTGCCTGCACAGGTATGAAGGGGTGTGTGTGTGTCTGTCTGTGTCTCTGTGTCTCTCTCTCTCTGTTTTGTTATTATTTATTTCTTAGCAGATGCCCTTATCCAGGGCAACTTACAATTGTTACAAGATATCACATTATTTTTACATACAATTCCCCATTTATACAGTTGGGTTTTTACTGGAGCAATCTAGGTAAAGTACCTTGCTCAAGGGTACAGCAGCAGTGTCCCCCACCTGGGATTGAACCCACGACCCTCCAGTCAAGAGTCCAGAGCCCTATCCACTACTCCACACTGCTGCCCCAGTTTATGTGCAGGGATTGGAATCAGACTCCTATTTCACAGCAGTGTCCCATTCCAGGTTTTACTACCAGCTTGATCAGCCCCCAGTGTGTCTAGCTAACAAGCTCAGGTGTGTCTGATTATTAAACTCACAGTAAAACCAGGGAATGGATAAACTGTGAAGGAATGGGAGTCTTATACATATGTAATGTGTGTGTTTCTGTCTGTGCCTTGGTTTGCTGTGTAGTTTTAGTTTTCGTCCACCAGAGAGCGCTCTCTCCTCATAGATTGCTGTGCAGCGAAGGTTAAAAAACTAAAAAATAAACAAATAAATTGGGGGTGTTTGGAGGCTCTCTGTCTTTTACGTAAATAATCATTTAGAGTTTTAGACACATTTAGAGAATGCTTGTGATGAAACTTGCAAAGGATGCTTCTTTAGCGAAAGCTGTCAGGAGTTTTTAGAAGCTGGAGGGGTGTGGAGGCTGTGTCTGTCTGTCTGTCACTTTTTAACATCTGTCTCGAGAATCGCCTGCAGTCGTTCGGGCTGATTTCACCCGTTCAGAGTGAATTAAGAAACAGCTGCTCAGGTTTGTGACGATCGCTGCTTTTTCTTCAGACTCTGCGGAGAACAGCGACCCACACAAACCCGAGCAGCTGTTTCTTAATTCACTCTGAAGGGGTGAAATCGGCCCGATCGACACCAGCCGCCCTCGTCTGATTATCAGCACCTGATTTCTGTAGATTATTAGCCAATAATCAAATCAATTTGTGCAGCTCTAATGTATAATATATATATATATATATTTACGTGAATCTGTTTGTAATAAATACTTCAATGTCAGTCTGCCTCTCTTTGTAAAGAAGACAGAAGCCAAAGCAACGATTCAGACCTTGGTGTAATACAGAACCATTATTGCATTGCCATTGAAGATCATTTAGGGTATAGTTAGCACACTGTGGTCCCATTCTACCAGCCTCACCCCATTGCAGCTGCCCTATACTTGTGCTACCATTGCCCCTCAGTGTAATACAGAACCATTATTGCCATTGTAGCTCCACTGTCTGTCTGCATTGCCATTGAAGATCATTTAGGGTATAGTTAGCACACTGTGGTCCCATTCTACCAGCCTCACCCCATTGCAGCTGCCCTATACTTGTTCTACCATTGCCCCTCAGTGTAATACAGAACCATTACTGCCATTGTAGCTCCACTGTCTGTCTGCATTGCCATTGAAGATCATTTAGGGTATAGTCAGCACACTGTGGTCCCATTCTACCAGCCTCACCCCATTGTAGCTGCCCTATACTTGTGCTACCATTGCCCCTCAGTGTAATACAGAACCATTATTGCCATTGTAGCTCCACTGTCTGTCTGCATTGCCATTGAAGATCATTTAGGGTATAGTTAGCACACTGTGGTCCCATTCTACCAGCCTCACCCCATTGCAGCTGCCCTATACTTGTGCTACCATTGCCCCTCAGTGTAATACAGAACCATTATTGCCATTGTAGCTCCACCGTCTGCCTGCATTGCCATTGAAGATCATTGAGGGTATAGTCAGCACACTGTGGTCCCATTCTACCAGCCTCACCCCATTGCAGCTGCCCTATACTTGTGCTACCATTGCCCCTCAGTGTAATACAGAACCATTATTGCCATTGTAGCTCCACTGTCTGTCTGCATTGCCATTGAAGATCATTTAGGGTATAGTCAGCACACTGTGGTCCCATTCTACCAGCCTCACCCCATTGCAGCTGCTCTATACTTGTGCTACCATTGCCCCTCAGTGTAATACAGAACCATCATTGCCATTGCAGTGCCCCTGTGTGTTTGTCTCAAGGACCTCACCAGTACTGATATGGTTAACTCCAATCGTCCCTGATCGGTCAGCAGCCTGTAATCTATAATCTATAGACTGTGTTATTTTTTGCGTCGTGTGCGCGTCAGCCAGCCGCACATACAGGCGATCAAGAGCCATCTGTTTCTGTCGTGAAACTCGACGATGCGTTTCAAAACAAGGAACTGTTCCTTGAAATACTCATTCTCTTATCTCTTTATCAACTTTCTTGACGTGACTGCCCTGCCCTTTCTGATCCGATCATAAGGGTTGATGTTTTCGCGTTACTCAAACCACAAGTGTCAAAAAGTTGATGTCAGCCTTATTATCGCAGGGATGGGAATCGGACTCCTATTGCACAGCAGTGTCACCCATTCCAGGTTTCACTACCAGCTTGATCAGCCCCCAGTGTGTCTAGCTAACAAGCTCAGGTGTGTCTGATTATTAAACTCCTTGTGAAACCAGGAATGGATCACACTGCTGTGCAGCGGGAGTCTTGCTTCGATCCCTGTTTAAAAGGAGCTCTGACCATCTTTAAAATCCATTCTCTGGGGGCTCCCGAGTGGCGCATCCAGTAAAAGCACTTGCCTAGAGTGCAGGATGTGACTTATGGTCTGGAGGTCGCCGGTTCGAGTCCAGGCTGTTCCTTTGCCGACCGAGGACGGGAGCTTCCAGGGGGCGGCGCTCAATTGGCCGAGCGTCGCCCGGGGGGGAGGGAGGGTTAGGTCGGCCAGGGTGTCCTCGGCTCACCGCGCACCAGCGCCCCCTGTAGTCTGGCCGGGCGCCTGCGGGCTTGCCTGTAAGCTGCCCGAGAGCTGCGTTGTCCTCCGACGCTGTAGCTCTTGGGTGGCTGCACGGTGAGTCCGCAGTGTGAAAAAAAAACGGTCGGCTGACGGCACACGCTTCGGAGGACAGCGTGTGCTCGTCTTCGTCCCTCCCGAGTCAGCGCAGGGGTGGTAGCGGTGAGCTGAGCTTAATAAAATAATTGGCCATTCCAAATTGGGAGAAAATAATTTAAAAAATAATTGGCAACGACTAAATTTATATAAAAAAAAAAAAAAAATCCATTCTCTCACCTCTTATTCACTTTCTTAACATGATCAGATAGCAAGTTGAAATATTTCAGGTCACATTACTCAAACTGCTGATCTGTCAACCAGGAATGGGCGAAGAGTGACGGATCTTTTGTGTTTTGGTTTTGTTTTTTAAGAAACCACAAATATCTTGGCACTTGTAAAGTTCACACAGTGATTCTGCAGTTTTGTATTTCAAGAAGCGGTGGACTCAGCCACTGACTCCTGTGTGTGTGTGTGTGTGTGTGTGTGTGCGTGGGTGTGTGTGTGTGACCCTGAGCAAGTCACTTCACCTCCTTGTGCTCCGTCCTTCGGATGAGACGTCAAACAAACGAGCTCCTATTGGAAGTGACTCTGCAATAATTTGTTTAACTTCACGGTCTAATACCCCTTTCCGCGCAGAGGAGTTATGACAGCTCAGAACCGGCTTTTGGGTCTGTGTGAACTGCCTATGCTGTCTCAGAGCTGTCATGTTATAGTAGTATTATTAATTAATTATGTATTTATTTATTTATTTCTTAGCAGACGCCCTTGTTGCCTCTGAACCACCTCGCGAAACTCAGAGTGGGCAACAGACACAGCATGCTGTTTTATAGCTATCTATCTATCTATATAGCAACCAGAATTATCCCGGGTTTAAAAGGCACGTCGTATGCAGACAGGCTAAAAGAATTGAATCTATTCAGTCTTGAACAAAGAAGACTACGCGGCGATCTGATTCAAGCATTCAAAATCCTAAAAGGTATAGACAATGTCGACCCAGGGGACTGAAAAAAGAAACAAGGACCAGGGGTCACAAATGGAGATTAGATAAAGGGGCATTCAGAACAGAAAATAGGAGGCACTTTTTTACACAGAGAATTGTGAGGGTCTGGAACCAACTCCCCAGTAATGTTGTTGAAGCTGACACCCTGGGATCCTTCAAGAAGCTGCTTGATGAGATTCTGGGATCAATAAGCTACTAACAACCAAACGAGCAAGATGGGCCGAATGGAGCCTCCTCTCGTTTGTAAACTTTCTTATGTTCTTATGAAAATGGTCTTCTGACTGACGGGTTTGGGAGCGGTACTCGCGTGATCCCTTTCTCTGTGTGAAAGAGTTTTATAACAGATTTATAAGTAATTACTGCTGATGTTCCAGCTAAAATAACTTGCAGTCACGGTGATGTGACTTGGGGGGGGTGATCACCATGGTAACCGTCACAGATCATTATACACTGTTGTTTTAGTAGCGTCAGAGTTGGTACGGCTTCCGCGAACTGAAGAAGGGAAAGAAAAACAAACTTAATTACACGGGCGACTGCAAGGATACAAAAGCTGTCGTGGAAGTTTTGGTCAGACACCAAAACCCAAGCCAAACCACTTTAGAAAACTCATCTTCACACCTGCAGCAGAACAACAAAAATCCTCCCTGTCATTCATCACGCACCGGGATTCAATTCAGTGTTCCCCACCCAGCCTCCCTTATTATTTATCTGACGTCTTTATCCAAGGCGACTCACAGAGACCAGGGTGTGTGTGAACTATGCATCAGCTGCTGAGTCACTTACAACTACGTCTCACCCGAAAGACGGAGCACAAGGAGGTGAAGTGACTTGCTCAGGGTCACACAAGGGAACATTATTCAGCAGCTTTCATTGGACTCTATGAAGCTGAGGGAGTTCATTCTATATAGAGGGGGTGGAATTCAATATGTTAACAAGGGAACATTATTCAGCAGCTTTCATTGGACTCTATGAAGCTGAGGGAGTTCATTCTATATAGAGGGGGTGTAATTCAATATGTTAACAAGGGAACATTATTCAGCAGCTTTCATTGGACTCTATGAAGCTGAGGGAGTTCATTCTATATAGAGGGGTGTAATTCAATATGTTAACAAGGAACATTATTCAGCAGCTTTCATTGGACTCTATGAAGCTGAGGGAGTTCATTCTATATAGGGGGTGGAATTCAATATGTTAACAAGGGAACATTATTCAGCAGCTTTCATTGGACTCTATGAAGCTGAGGGAGTTCATTCTATATAGAGGGTGTGGAATTCAATATGTTAACAAGGGAACATTATTCAGCAGCTTTCATTGGACTCTATGAAGCTGAGGGAGTTCATTCTATATAGAGGGGGTGGAATTCAATATGTTAACAAGGGAACATTATTCAGCAGCTTTCATTGGACTCTATGAAGCTGAGGGAGTTCATTCTATATAGAGGTGGTGTTTTTTTTTTTTTTATTTGTTTAAAATTAATTTTGTATTTATTTTTTTCAGTATCCAAATTCTGTTCCAAAGATCTCAATTCAGAATCCAAGAGGGCTTTCGGACGAAAAAATTCGGAGGTAAAGACCCAAAAATAGTTTTTATATGAATATCGAATCCATGTTGGGTAGCTGCTGTAGTTCTGTCCAGGGTTTTATATCAGTGTTATACAGTGCGGTCCCGCCAGCATTGTATAATATATAAAACTATGGCTATTGAAACTCAGGGGGGCTGTCTGAATCATTGCTGGAGCCACAGTCCAGTATAATATATAAAACTATGGCTATTGAAACTCAGGGGGGGCTGTCTGAATCATTGCAGGAGCCACAGTCCAGTATAATATATAAAACTATAGCTATTGAAACTCAGGGGGGCTGTCTGAATCATTGCTGGAGCCACAGTCCAGTATAATATATAAAACTATGGCTATTGAAACTCAGGGGACTGTCTGAATCATTGCTGGAGCCACAGTCCAGTATAATATATAAAACTATGGCTATTGAAACTCAGGGGGCTGTCTGAATCATTGCTGGAGCCACAGTCCAGTATAATATATAAAACTATGGCTATTGAAACTCAAGGGGTTGTCTGAATCATTGCTGGAGCCACAGTCCAGTATAATATATAAAACTATAGCTATTGAAACTCAGGGGGCTGTCTGAACCATTGCTGGAGCCACAGTCCAGTATAATATATAAAACTAATTGAAACTCAGGGGGCTATTGAAACTCTATGGCTATTGGGGGACTGTCTGAATCATTGCTGGAGCCACAGTCCAGTATAAACAGTCCTCTCTCTCTCTCTCTTCTCTCTCTCTCTCTCTCTCTCTCTCTCTCTCTCTCTCTCTCTCTCTCTCAGTTTGGATCACAGTCTGAGGCAGTTGGCTGAGTCTTCAGTAGGATGTCCTGTCTTGTATGAGTTGATAGAGGTACGAGAATTCATTTTAAATTCGTTTTAATGAACCCTTGGTTCTCTCTCCCTCAGTATAATACAGAACCATTATTGCCATTGTAGCTCCACTGTCTGTCTGCATTGCCATTGAAGATCATTTAGGGTATAGTTAGCACAGTGTGGTCCCATTCTACCAGCCTCACCCCATTGTAGCTGCCCTATACTTGTGCTACCATTGCCCCTCAGTGTAATACAGAACCATCATTGCCATTGCAGTGCCCCTGTGTGTCTTTGTCTCATTGACCTCACCAGTTACTGATATGGTTAACAGTGTCGTCCCTGATCGGTCAGCAGCCTCAATCTATAATCTGTAGACTGCCCTTTTTTTGTGCTACCATTGCCCCCAGTGTACACAGGCGATCCATTATTGCCATTGTCGTGGCTCCACTGTCTGTCTGCATTGCAAAACAAGGAACTGTTATTTGTTCTCTGAACTCTCTCTCTCTCTCTCGCTCAACCAATAATAGCCTCGCACCCTTGCAGCTGTCCTATACTTGTGCTACCATTGCCCCTCAGTGTAATACAGAACCATTATTGCCATTGTAGCTCCACTGTCTGTCTGCATTGCCATTGAAGATCATTTAGGGTATAGTTAGCACACTGTGGTCCCATTCTACCAGCCTCACCCCATTGTAGCTGTCCTATACTTGTGCTCCATTGCCCCTCAGTGTAATACAGAACCATTATTGCATTGCCATTGAAGATCACTATCTCAACAAACTAGCATATTAAAAACTATTAGCTTGTTAGCTAGACACACTGGGGGCTGATCAAGCTGGTAGTAAAACCTGGAATGGGTGACACTGCTGTGCAATAGGAGTCTGATTCCCATGGTGTGTATATCTGTGTGTTTTGTTTTTCACAGAAAGGGAAGGAGATTTTGACCAATAACAACGTGCCTTATGGACAGTGTGTAATCTGTCTCTACAGCTTCCAGGTATGTGTTTCATGTATTTTATAAATTTTTTTAATTTATTTTTTTATGTCTGGTGTATATTTATGTATACATTAGGTTCTACCAGCCTCACCCCATTGCAGCTGTCCCATACTTCTGTCTACCATTGCCCCTCGTGTAATCAGAACCATTCTTGCCATTGTCTCCACTGTCTCTCGTTGCCATTGAAGATCTGTTAGGGTATAGTTAGCACACTCTCATCCCATTCTACCAGCCTCTCTCCCCATTGTACAGCTGTCTCACCAGGACTGGCTGCTCCATTGCCCTCAGTGTCACTGCCTGGGAGATATTATTGCATTGCCATTGAAGATCACTATCTCAACAAACTAGCATATTAAAAACTATTAGGTTGTTAGCTAGACACACAGGGGGGTCTGAGGAAGAGGAGGTAGTAAAACCTGGAATGGGTGACACTGAAGTGGAGGTGAATAGGAGTCTGATTCCCCATGGTGTATATCTGTGTGTTTTTTGTTTTTTTTTCAGAAGAAAGGAAGGAGAAGAGGAGGTTGACCAATAACAACGTGCCTTATGGACAGGTGTAAGGGGAGAGTCTCCCCACAGGAGGGAAAAGGTATGTGTTTCATGGGGAAGATAAATTTTTTTTAATTTATTTTTTATGTCTGGAGGAGGATATTTATGTGAGGGAGGAGGAGAGGGGATTAGGTTATAAAAGGAGGAGGAGGAGGTGAGAGGGGGAGAGGATAGACCTCTGTCTCTCTCTCTCTCGAGGAGGTGAGGGGGAAGGAGAGACCGCACTTGCTCTCTGTCAGAGGAAGAGGGAGAGGAGGGGGGGAGAGGAGGTGAGGGGAGAGGAGACTCATTCTCATTCTCTCTCTCTCTCTCTGAGGGGGACAGCGACCTCTTTCTGGCTGCTAGGAGGAGGAGGAGGAGGAGGGGGGAGAGGAGAGACCACAGGAGGGGGAGAGAGGAGGAGGAGGAGGGGAGAGGAGAGACCGCACAGGAGGGTGCGAGGAAGAGGAGGTGAGAGGGGAGAGGAGAGACCGCACAGGAGGGTGCGAGGAAGAGGAGGTGAGGGGGAGGGAGAGACCTACAGGAGGGTGCGAGGAGGAGGAGGAGGTGGGGGGAAGAGGAGAGACCGCACAGGAGGGTGCGAGGAGGAGGAGGAGGAGGAGGAGGTGAGGGGGGAGAGGAGAGACCGCACAGGAGGGAGAGGAGGAGGAGGAGGAGGAGGAGGTGGTGGGGGGAGGAGAGACCCACAGGAGGGAAAGCGAGGAGGAGGAGGTGAGGGGGGGGAGGGAGAGACCGCACAGGAGGGTGCGAGGAAGAGGAGGTGAGGGGAGAGGAGAGACCGCACAGGAGGGTGCGAGGAAGAGGAGGTGAGGGGGAGAGGAGAGACCGCACAGGAGGGTGCGAGGAGGAGAAGGTGAGGGGGGAAGAGGAGAGACCGACAGGAGGAGGAGGAGGAGGAGGAGGGGGGGAAAGGGAGACCGACAGGAGGGTGGAGGAGGTGAGGGGGAGAGGAGAGACCACACAGGAGGGTGCGAGGAGGAGGAGGTGAGGGGGGGGAAAGGAGAGACCGCACAGGAGGGGCGAGGGAAGAGGAGGTGAGGGGGGAGAGGAGAGACCGCACAGGAGGGTACGAGGAGGAGAAGGTGAGGGGGGAAGAGGAGAGACCGCACAGGAGGGTGCGAGGAGGAGGAGGAGGAGGTGGGGAGAGGAGAGACCACACAGGAGGGTGCGAGGGAGGAGGAGGTGAGGGGGAAAGGGAGAGACCGCACAGGAGGGTGCGAGGGAGGAGAGGTGAGGGGGAGAGGAGACCCACAGGAGGGGTGCGAGGAAGAGGAGGTGAGGGGGAGAGGAGAGACCGCACAGGAGGGTGCGAGGAGGAGGAGGAGGAGGGGGGAGAGAGACCGCACAGGAGGGTGCGGGAAGAGGAGGTGAGGGGGAAGGAGAGACCGCACAGGAGGGTGCGAGGGAGGAGGAGGTGAGGGGGAGAGGAGAGACCGCACAGGAGGGTGCGAGGAAGAGGAGGTGAGGGGGGAGGAGAGACCCACAGGAGGGTGCGGGGAGGAGGAGGGGGGGGAAGAGGAGAGACCGCACAGGAGGGTGCGAGGGAGGAGGAGGAGGGGGGGGAGAGACCGAGGAGGGTGAGGAGGAGGAGGAGAGGAGGAGAGCACAGGAGAGGAGGTAACATGGCAAACTATGATAAACTGCAAAATTACCTTTCATTGAACGACTCTTATAAAAGTCTCCCCTGGTAAAAGCATAGCAAAGTGTAATAAAGCACAGTGAAGCATAGGGAAGCATTGTAAAGCACAGAGAGGTCTGGTAAAGCATAGGGAAGCATTGTAAAGCACAGAGAGGTCTGGTAAAGCATAGGGAAGCATTGTAAAGCACAGAGAGGTCTGGTAAAGCATAGGGAAGCATTGTAAAGCACAGAGAGGTCTGGTAAAGCATAGGGAAGCATTGTAAAACACAGAGAGGTCTGGTAAAGCATAGGGAAGCATTGTAAAGCACAGAGAGGTGTGGTAAAGCATAGGGAAGCATTGTAAAGCACAGAGAGGTCTGGTAAAGCATAGTGAAGCATTGTAAAGCACAGAGAGGTCTGGTAAAGCATAGGGAAGCATTGTAAAACACAGAGAGGTCTGGTAAAGCATAGGGAAGCATTGTAAAGCACAGAGAGGTCTGGTAAAGCATAGGGAAGCATTGTAAAGCACAGAGAGGTATGGTAAAGCATAGGGAAGCATTGTAAAGCACAGAGAGGTCTGGTAAAGCATAGGGAAGCATTGTAAAACACAGAGAGGTGTGGTAAAGCATAGGGATCATTTGATCATTCAGTCTTGTGATTTCAACCACTTTTAATGATCCCTGTTCGATTGGAAAAAAAAAGAAAACTTCTATTCTCGTCTGTATTTGTACCTGTGATTTTTTTTTTTTATCATCGCTGGTTCTTCAGAGGTAACATGTCGATGTGGGGAGTTGTTCGTGTTACTTTAGTGTCCCTGTAATTAATTCTAATCCCTGCAGCATAATTGGAACTGAGCAAACTAGCACTGGAATTGGAATCGGAATTTCAACAAACGATTCTGCATAATACAACAGGAGTGACACCTAGAATTGACCCCAGGCAGCGTCTCTTAATCTCAGCATGATCAGAATGACTTTTATCTGTGCATCTCCTTCTGAAAGCAGAAGTCTGTCTCGTGATTGATTAACTGCTGTGTTTTGGGTTTTTTGTGGGGGGGGTTGTTTTGTAAACTGCCCGTCGCGCCCCCTCCGTCCTCCAATCACAAACCCTGCGTGTCGCTAACTGGTGTCTCGTCCCAAACTGGTTTTACCACATCCCAGTGTAATGGTAATAAGGGGAGAGGAGAGACCGCACAGGAGGGTGCGGGGAAGAGGAGGTGAGGGGGGGAAAGGAGAGACCGCACAGGAGGGTGCGAGGAGGAGGAGGTGAGGGGGGAGAGGAGAGACCGCACAGGAGGGTGCGAGGAGGAGGAGGTGAGGTGAGGAGAGGAGAGGAGAGGAGAGCACAGGAGAGGAGGTAACATGGCAAACTATGATAAACTGCAAAATTACCTTTCATTGAACGACTCTTATAAAAGTCTCCCCTGGTAAAAGCATAGCAAAGTGTAATAAAGCACAGTGAAAGCATAGGAAGCATTGTAAAACACAGAGAGGTCTGGTAAAGCATTGTAGGAGAAGCATTGTAGGGAAAACACAGAGAGGTGTGGTAAAGCATAGGGATCATTTTTGATCATTCAGTCAGTCTTGTGATTTCAACCACTTTTAATGATCCCTGTTCGATTGGAAAAAAAAAGAAAACTTCTATTCTCGTCTGTATTTGTACCTGTGATTTTTTTTTTTTATCATCGCTGGTTCTTCAGAGGTAACATGTCGATGTGGGGAGTTGTTCGTGTTACTTTAGTGTCCCTGTAATTAATTCTAATCCCTGCAGCATAATTGGAACTGAGCAAACTAGCACTGGAATTGGAATCGGAATTTCAACAAACGATTCTGCATAATGCAACAGGAGTGACACCTAGAATTGACCCCAGGCAGCGTCTCTTAATCTCAGCATGATCAGAATGACTTTTATCTGTGCATCTCCTTCTGAAAGCAGAAGTCTGTCTCGTGATGGATTAACTGCTGTGTTTTGGGTTTTTTGTGGGGGGGGGTTGTTTTGTAAACTGCCCGTCGCGCCCCCTCCGTCCTCCAATCACAAACCCTGCGTGTCGCTAACTGGTGTCTCGTCCCAAACTGGTTTTACCACATCCCAGTGTAATGGTAATAAGCATTCTCCTTTTAGGTGGTTTCAGTCAAATGACAGTTTTCAGGAACGTGGCATAAACCGTGCGTCGGCTGACGTCAGTGTGGGAGTAGTTTATTTTCTGAGCCAAAAAATGGCTTCGAGGCTCCTGAGTGACTGAGCCAGTAAAGGCGCTCCGCGTGGAGTTCAGGGTGCGCCCTATAGCCTGGAGGTCGCCGGTTCGAGTCCAGGCTGTTCCTTTGCCGACCGTGGACGAGAGCTCCCAGGGGACGGCGCACAATTGGCAGAGCGCCCCCTGGGGGGAGGGAGGGTTTATGTCGGCCAAGGTGTCCTCGGCTCACCAGCGCCCCCTGTGGTCTGGCCCCGGGCCCCTGCGGGTTTCCCAGAAACCCATTTATTTATTTTTTTTTATTTTATTTATTTATTAACAGACGTCCTTATCCAGGGCGACTTACAATTGTTACAAGATATTTCACGTTATTTTTTACATACAATTCCCCATTTATACAGTTGGGTTTTTGCTGGAGCAATCTAGGTACCTAAGTACCTTGCTCAAGGGTACAGCAGCAGTGTCCCCCCACCTGGGATTGAACCCACGACCCTCCGGTCAAGAGTCCAGAGCCCCTAACCGCTACTCCACACTGCTACCCAGTTGCACCATTCAAAGTTACATAAGGACCTTTTTTATTTTCATGTGTGTGCATTGTTCCTCTCGGAACACATGGGGAAAGCCATCTTGTTACTGAGAACGCACAGACCTACCCAGTCTTGTAAGATTCCACGAAGCACAAATAGTGAGCAGCTTGATAGGTTGTCGGTTGTCGCAGAGGGCAAAGCGAGCGTCCTCGCAAGGTCAAAGGTCAAAGGGCAAGGCTGGCGATTTGCAAACTGCCGACGGGCACAGCTGTGTGCAGGTTGATACCTAGGATCTCGTTGCCCCTGCTTTAGGTTCAGAGCTTTCATTTAATCACCGGGAAATCTCAGAATGTTCGCAGACCGAGTTTCAGTAATTTCTCACTTCTTTGCCATTTTTTAAAGGGGGCAAATAAAATTTATGACGATTTATGTGAAACTCTAAACGCCAGACTTGGTTCTCAAAAAGGCTAATCTGCTTATTATAATGTTTTTAAAATCCATTCTCTCACCTCTTATTAGCTTTATTAACAGGATCACCGGCCCCTCCCTTTAAAGGAGCGCTGACCATCTTTAAAATCCATTCTCTCACCTCTTATTAGCTTTATTAACATGATCACTGGTCCCTCCCTTTAAAGGAGCGCTGACCGTCTTTAAAATCCATTCTCTCACCTCTTAATAACATCATCACTGGCCCTCGTTTTGCAAAACGTCACCTTTTTTGAAAACACCAGCTGATTTGTTTTGCATTGCTGGCCTTCAGGCTGATGAAAATCCATTCTCTCACCTCTTATTAGCTTTAGATGCGCTGACATTCTTTAAAATCACATCGCACAAAGGCGCTGATTTGTTTTGCATTGCTGGCCTTCAGGCTGATGATAGCAGGGGCATGCCATGCCAGAGAGCCAACACAATCGCTGTCTGCCTGAATTTGGATTGGCAACATTCGATTTTTAAAGGGTGTCTGTTGACTAGGAATCTCCGGAATGAAAAACAGCTTTCCAGCAGTTTGAAATATAAATATCTGTATGTAAGAGCACGCACCGTTTTTAGATCATGTCAGTGATTCACTGTAAGAAAATGTCTCTCCGTTTCTGTCACGAGGTGTATAATTATACCATGTTAAAGGGTATATAAGGACCTTTTTATTCATATAGGAGGCTGTGTGGTCCAGTGGCTAAAGAAAAGGGCTTGTAACCAGGAGATCCCCGGTTCAAATCCCACCTCAGCCACTGACTCATTGTGTGACCCTGAGCAAGTCACTTCACCTCCTTGTGCTCCGTCTTTCGGGTGAGACGTAGTTGTAAGTGACTCTGCAGCTGATGCATAGTTCACACACCCTAGTCTCTGTAAGTCGCCTTGGATAAAGGCGTCTGCTAAATAAAGTAATAATAATAATTTATTATTATTATTTTTTTTAATTTAGTAGTCGCCAATTTGTTTTTATATTCTCCCAGTTTAGTAGTGTCCAATTATTTTTAGGCTAATCTCGCCGCTACCACCCCTGCGCTGACTCGGGAGGAGCGAAGACGAACCCACGCTGTTCTCCGAAGCATGTGCTTTCCACTGCCTCAAGATGGCTTCCCATGGACCCGCGTTGACCTCTCGGGACTACATTTCCCATCATCCTCCTGCTCACGTATGGAACGGAGATGGATTTACCGGTGGGCAGGAGGAGGATGGGAAATGTAGTTCTGAAAGGTCCGTGGGAAGCCATCTTGAGGCAGTGAATTTTAAAAGTTTAAAAAAAGTGGTCAAAATGTAAAAAAAAATAATTAAAACAAAACACAAACCTTACTTAAATCGTTGTAGCAACACATGGGAACACAGTAAAAAAAAAAAAAAAAAGGTCCTTTTCATAAAGCTTTCTTTAAGAACATAAGAAAGTTTACAAACGAGAGGAGGCCCCATTCGGCCCATCTTGCTTGTTTGGTTGTTAGTAGCTTATTGATCCCAGAATCTCATCAAGCAGCTTCTTGAAGGATCCCAGGGTGTCAGCTTCAACAACATTACTGGGGAGTTGGTTCCAGACCCTCACGATTCTCTGTGTAAAAAAGTGCCTCCTATTTTCTGTTCTGAATGCCCCTTTGTCTAATCTCCATTTTGTGACCCCTGGTCCTTGTTTTTTTCAGGTCAAAGAAGTCCCCTGGGTCGACATTGTCTATACCTTTTAGGATTTTGAATGCTTGAATCAGATCGCCGTAGTCTTCTTTTGTTCAAGACTGAATAGATTCAATTCTTTTTAGCCTGTCTGCATACAACATGCCTTTTAAACCCGGATAATTCTGGCTGCTCTTCTTTGCACTCTTTCTAGAGCAGCAATATCCTTTTTTGTAACGAGGTGACCAGAACTGAACACAATATTCTAGGTGAGGTCTTACTAATGCATTGTAAAGTTTTAACATTACTTCCCTTGATTTAAATTCAACACTTCTCACAATATATCCGAGCATCTTGTTGGCCTTTTTTATAGCTTCCCCACATTGTCTAGATGACGACATTTCTGAGTCAACATAAACTCCTAGGTCTTTTTCATAGTTCCCTTCTTTTTCATAAGTTTTCTTTATGTGTGTTGTTGTAGTTCCCAGCCTGAATTTGGAGGCTTTAGGACCCAGGCGGTTTGGGAGATGTCTGTCTTGGGGGAGGTAACGATCCAGTTGGCTGAGGGGTGTCCATTAGATAATGGAAACGCTTTTAGCCCTGCATAAAAGGGAGGGAAGCCTTATAGAAAAGGGCTGTGTGTGGGTTGCTGTTTCGAGCCTAAGGCCTTTCTGTTTGCTGGGTGTGTGCAAACTTGAGAGAAAATCATGTCAGGCTTCTAGTGGGAAACGCCTTCCCCTTACAGTGTAGTTCAAACATCGCAGAGTTCACACAAACTGTTTTTGTTTGGTTTTTTTATTTCTAAGGAGGCTGTGTGGTCCAGTGGTTAAAGAAAAGGGCTTGTAACCAGGAGGTCCCCGGTTCAAATCCCACCTCAGCCACTGACTGACTCATTGCGTGACCCTGAGCAAGTCACTTAACCTCCTTGTGCTCCGTCTTTCGGACCTCTCTGTGCTTTACAATGCTTCCCTATGCTTTACCACACCTCTCTGTGCTTTACAATGCTTCCCTATGCTTTACCACACCTCTCTGTGCTTTACAATGCTTCCCTGTGCTTTACAATGCTTCCCTATGCTTTACCAGACCTCTCTGTGCTTTACAATGCTTCCCTATGCTTTACCAGACCTCTCTGTGCTTTTACAATGCTTCCCTATGCTTTACCAGACCTCTGTGCTTTTACAATGCTTCCTGTGCTTTACCAGACCTCTCTGTGCTTTTACAATGCTTCCCTATGCTTTACCAGACCTCTCTGTGCTTTACAATGCTTCCTATGCTTTACCAGACCTCTCTGTGCTTTACAATGCTTCCTGTGCTTTTACCAGACCTCTGTGCTTTACAATGCTTCCCTATGCTTTACCAGACCTCTCTGTGCTTTACAATGCTTCCCTATGCTTTACCAGACCTCTCTGTGCTTTACAATGCTTCCCTATGCTTTACCACACCTCTCCCTCCTCCCTCCGTCCCTCCTCCTTACTCATTCTGGTGTTTCTTCTTCTCCTTTTATTAATCACTTAATTAATCCATCATTTAGCAGACTCCTTTATCCCAGGCGACTCACGCAGGTGTCACAGGGCAGCACAGGGTTACAATGCAAGCTTCATATTGAAACACAGTGCAGTTTACAGTCAGTGCAAATAATAACACTACTAGAATACAATATGAACTAGGATGCTCTGTATAATAATAACACTACTAGAATACAATATGAACTAGGATGCTATGTATAATAATAACACTACTAGAATCCAATATGAACTAGGATGCTATGTGTAATAATAACACTACTAGAATCCAATATGAACTAGGATGCTATGTATAATAATAACACTACTAGAATACAATATGAACTAGGATGCAGCGAGTTAGGATCACAGCGAGTTAGATCTACAGTGACAGATCTAGCTTGTGTGAGGATAGTGCAGAGACTAGGGGGGTGAACTCTGCATCATCAACAACTGCTGCTGCTGCAGAGTCACTTCCAATAGGAGCTCGTTTGTTTTACATCTCATCCGAAGGACGGAGCACAAGGAGGTGAAGTGACTTGCTCAGGGTCACACACACACACACACACACGGAGTCAGTGGCCGGGATTTGAACCTCCTGGTATCAAGACCCCTTTTCTTTAACCGCTGGACCCCACAGCCTCCCCCCTCCCCCCTCCCCCTCCCTTCTCTGATCTCTTGTTTCTCTCGTCAGGAGATGAAAGTCTTGTGTCCCGTGTGCAGAGAACCGTTCACCTACGACCTTGCTGCTCTGGAGGGGACCCCAGCACCCCAGTTCCCTGTGGTATGTCTCGATCTCTCCCTGTAGTTTTATCTGATTTCACTCCTGATCGTTTTTAATAACCCATCTTTAGCTGTCTGTATTCAGAACTACAGCTCCCAGCATCCCTTGCTGATGCTACACTGATGACGGCACTAGAGCCCAAACGCTGGTCTGCTTGACTCAGTTTAGTTTCAATAACGCTGATGAAGGCACTAGAGCCCAAACGCTGGTCTGCTTGACTCAGTTTAGTTTCAGTAACGCTGATGAAGGCACTAGAGCCCAAACGCTGGTCTGCTTGACTCAGTTTAGTTTCAGTAACGCTGATGAAGGCACTAGAGCCCAAACGCTGGTCTGCTTGACTCAGTTTAGTTTCAATAACGCTGATGAAGGCACTAGAGCCCAAACGGTGGTCTGCTTGACTCAGTTTAGTTTCAGTAACGCTGATGAAGGCACTAGAGCCCAAACGCTGGTCTGCTTGACTTATTTTTTTTGTTTCTGTAATCATAGGAAGAGTTCACTGTGGGGGAGGAGCTACGGAAGAGATGGGCAGGGCTGAAGAAGATTCTGGAACGCCAGAGGGAAAGGGGCGGGGTTATTGACCCAGAGGCGGAGCGAAACCGGTTCCTCATTCGTATTCAGGAGGTAAAGTGAGAAGGGGAGGGGCTACATGACGAGGGGGGAGGGCTGAAAATTGAAGAGGAGCTGTTATTTATTTGCTTTATAAATGTTTTATTGGCAAAAACCAGTGTGATATACAAAAGGACGCAAAATAATTAGCCAGCCCAAGTTAACAAGAACTCTCTCTCTCTCAGGTCTCGCCAGAAGACCGCACCAGAGAGCCAGACTTGCAGATCCCAGACCAAATCCCTTCCGACTCCACAGCCAATCGGCTATCGGCAGCATCGCAGGGCAGCCAATCAGAGGCCTCCCTGCCTGGGGGGGAGCCCCAGCGACCCGACCAATCACGGGCCGGGAATTCCAAACCGCAGAACAACTCCGGCAACCAATCGAAATCGACAGCCAGATACCACAACCAGGAACGACCAACGGACAGCCAACCACAGGGCAGGGGCCCCAGGAGGCAGGGCCAATGGGAGGGAGGAGGGAGGTGGAAGGCCCGCCCACGTCAGCCCCAGATCTTCCCATCTGAAACGCAGAGCCAAACGGTGAAGCCTCCTCGGACGAACAGCCAGTCGGAGGGCAAGGGGCTGGAAAAGGGCGTCCAGTCGGAAGGGAGGATAGTGGTTGGAAGTTCCAGAGACCTCGGAGCTTTGCAGAATGGACGGAGAGGGTTTTCCGGATTTGAGGAATGTCCTGCTGCCTCGGATTTTGACCGCAGAACCCGGAAGGAAGGATTTCGGAATTTGGAATTGGGAGGGAGAGGGAAGGGAAGGGAGAGAAACTTCAGGAAAAACTGGGATATCATAGACCAGAGTGGGACAGGAGAGGCTTGGAGGCCAGGGAAGCAGGCTGAGAGGGTAGAGAGGACAGATTCGGGTAAAAGCAACCAATTGAGAGAGCTGGATAAAACGAACCAATCGGAGAGCTTAGAGACGAGAGCTTCCGATTGCAGTAACCAATCGCGGACAGGAGGGGTCCCGAAATACCCGAACCAGTGCAAAAGAGATTCAGACCAATCCGAGAAGGCGATTAACAAGAGTGACGGCTGTGGCGGCCAATCGGATGCAGCCGAGGAGACCGGGAGCCAAACCGACCAATCGGGAGCAAAGAAGGGCTTCTCGGGGAGAGATTCGGACCAATACCGAGGCGGTGTTTGGAAACGGGATGATTTGAACCCATCGGAGAAGGAGGGATGGAAGAGGGGGCTGGAGGGGTGCAGATTGGGGAGAGGAGGATGGGGGAGGAGAGGGGGGGAGGGGTTAAGCCAGTCGGAGGTGAGGGGTAAGGGGAGAGGCAGGGGGAGGGGTCAAGGGGGATGGGGCGGGTCCTGTGAGAATCGTTCTTATCATCATCAGAGAGGGGGAGGGGCTAGAGGAACGGAGAGAAGAGGAGGGTGGGGAGAGAGGAGGCAGCGAGGGGAGGAGGTGGGGCCAGTGTGAGGAGGCGGAGACTAGTGTGGGATGGGAGAGGGGGGAAAAGAGAGTCTACAAAAAGGGAGGAAGGAAAGACGTAGTGTGAGAGAAGTTGAGGAGAGAGGAATTTTGCTCACTTTTTTGTCACAATTAAAATACTGTAAACTAATGAATTAAATATTATCAGCTTTTGAAAACAGAAACTAATGTGAACTGTCTTAATATCACATCAAATAACTGTCTGTCTGTCAATTGGGTGACCATGGGACTGATTCAACTGCCATAGCACTGGATGGGAATCGGACTCCTATCGCACAGCAGTGTCACCCAGTCCAGGTTTTACTACCAGCTTGATCAGCCCCCAGTGTGTCTAGCTAACAAGCTCAGGTGTGTCTGATTATTAAACTCCAAGTGAAACCAGGACTGGATCACACTGCTGTGCAACAAACTCTGTTTTAGAGCAGGTGCAGTGACTTTGTATTCTGCTGATTAGCAATCGACGTCACGAAGGTGCTGCTGAATGATCTGTGGCTCTCGGGCAGGTGTTGTGACTCTTGGTCTCCCGGTTGGTGGCGCTGTCACTGACAGAGTGTGTCTGGTTATACCGTCTCGTCAGGTTTGAAATCGCTGGCTGTGAGCTCCCAAGACGCCGAGCCACAGCACGCTGCCCTCGTCCAGCCTTCGACATGCCGATCGCACGGAGGCGCTGCTCTCTCGACAGACGTGGCATATTTTAAAATGGCTTTTATTCAAGCTTGCAATTCAACAGCTGAAATCGCTCCCTATCCAGCGTCCAATCAGCTGTCTCACTAATTAGGTGATTAAGCGCCTCCGCTTCAGTCACTCAAGCGCGTCACGGGCAAGGATGAATGATCAAGGGATTAAAAAGAAACCAAAAACATTTAGTCGAGGTCCATCATTTATATACCTTTTTTTAAAAAATAAATAAATAAATAAATGTGTTATAATAGTGATACATTTCTTTTGATGCTCTCTCACTCTCTCCCCCTCTCTGACTTTCCCTCTCTCTCCCCCTCTCTCCTCTCTCTCTCTCTCTCTCTGTCTCTCTCTCAGAGCAGGCTTGTGACCCCTCTCTCTCTCTCTCTCTCTCTCTCTCTCTCTCTCTCTCAAATTCAAATTCAAAGGTGCTTTATTGGCATGACCATTATTCACAGTATTGCCAAAGCAATGCATACACAGTACATCATCTGAACATTAAATAGACAATAACACTGATGAGAATAATAATGAGAATAATAATGGTAAACAAATATAAATAATAACCACGTTATTAATAAGTTAACAATAACAACAATGAAATATAACAAGATTTGAACTAATGTAGAGTGCTCACTGTTTGTCCCTCAGGCTGTGACAGGCAGCTGTGTACTGGGCTGCCAGTTGGACACAGCTGGACTCCTCCGAGGAGGATTGGGAGTTTTTGAGAGTCTGGCAGGTCTGGGAATGTTTTGCAGAGATTTTTTATTTGTGGGAAGAAAGTTTCCCTTATTTCTGTGTATTTTGTACACTGCAGTAGAAAGTGCATCTTTGTCTCTACTTGTTGGAGTTGACAGTGATAACACAGCCGGTCCTCTTTGGGCAGCCAGGTCTGCCTGTGTCGGCCTGTTTCTATGGCCAGGCTGTGCTCACTGAGCCTGTATTTGGTTCGGATCTGCCTCTGCTTGTTGTCTTTCACCCTGCTCAGGTATTCAGCCAGGGTGTGGTGTCTTTTTAGGGCCCGATAGCACTCTAATTTGCTTTGTGTTTTTGTGTGTGTGTCCCAATAGGTGAGGTAGTTTTGTTTGTGTTGTGTTATAATTTGGTTCCCTCGAATTGTCTGTGTTGGAGCAGTGCTGTCCTGAGGCTGGTTGGTGTTAGTGTGTGTTAGTGCAGTGAGCTTCAGGACCAGCTGGCTGAGGGGACTCTTCTTTTGGCTCAGTTCTTGGTACTGCAGGGCTTTACTGTGGAAGGAGTTTGGGTTGCTTTGTTTTAGATGAAGCCAAAATTTAATTGCTCTTTTTTGTATTGAGATCAATAATGGATATTGACCTAGTTCTGCCCTGCACGCGTTGTTGGGTGTTTTTCTCTGTATTTGCAGGATGTTTTTGCAGAACTCTGTGTGCAGGGCTTCTATTGGGTGTTTATCCCATTTAGTGTAATCCTGCTCTGTGAGCGGACCCCACACTTCACTGCCATAGAGGGCAATGGGTTTGATAACACTTTCAAAAATTTTGAGCCAAATTCTAATGGGGAGTTTTATATAAAGCTTTTTCTTTATGGAATAGAAAGCCCTGCGGGCCTTCTCTCTCAGTGCATTCACTGCCGGGTTAAAGCTACCTGATGCGCTGATGTTTAGGCCCAGGTAGGTGTAGTGCATGCAGTGTTCTATTGTGGTGTGGTGTAGTGTGAAGATGTATCTACTTTCCTGATATCTGGGTTTTTTCTGAAATATCATGATTTTAGTTTTGTTCATGTTTACTGCCAGGGCCCAGGTCTGACAGTATTGCTCTAGCAGTGACAGGCTCTGCTGCAGCCCCTTGCTGATTGCTCCAACACTGTGGCCAATTCATTGATGTAGATGTTGAACAGTGTTGGACTCAAACTGCACCCCTGTCTCACTCCACGCCCCTGTGAGAAGAATTGTGTTCTTTTATTGCCAATCTTTACACCACATTTATTTTCCGTATACATTGATTTAATTGTGTCATAGGTTTTACCTCCTACACCACTTTGGAGGAGTTTATAAAATAATCCTTCATGCCAGATTGAATCAAAAGCCTTTTGAAATCTATAAAAGCAAGCAAATAATTTATTTTATTTTGGTTTACATGTTTGTCTATTAGGGTGTGTAGGGTGTAAATATGATCAGTAGTGCGGTGTTTTGGAAGGAAGCCAATCTGACTCTTACTCAAGACACTGTGTTCGGTAAGGAAGGCCAGTATCCGAGTGTTAATGATACTGCAGAATACCTTCCCCAGGTTACTGCTCACACAGATGCCCCGGTAGTTATTGGGGTCGCCCTCTCTCTCTCTCTCTCCCTCTCTCTCCCTCTCTCTGTCTCTCTCAGAGCAGGCTTGTGACCTCTCTCTCTCTCTCTCTCTCTCTCTCTCTCTCATCTTTTACGTACCCTTCCACATAAGCACTCTGTAAATATAGACCTCCATAACCAGGAGCTTCTCTATAAAACAGTATACATTTTATTTAAATAAACAGAACAAAAGATTGTGAAAAAAAGATTTATTATTATTATTATTATTATTATTATTATTATTATTATTATTATTATTATTAGTGCACAGTTATTAAAAATAATAATTCTGTGCAAATAAACTGCAAATTAATCTGGGGGAAAAAAGTAATAATAATAATAATAATTAGTCTTTTCCTTGGTAATTCATTTGAATATTTCCAGATATCGAGCAGTTATTAAAAATTAACACATCAAACATATTTGTTTGTTTTTCACCATTTATTTAAATTGTACAACTTTTTAAAAAGGATAAGCCGTTCATTGCAATGGTACGTAGATAGATAGATAGATAGATAGATATTATATATTATACTATATTTATTTGAAGTATTTTCTGTGCGTGCATCTCCTCCTCCTCCTCCTCCTCCTCGCTGGTGTTTTTGCTTCAATCGATCTGTGTGGTCTTGGGTTCTGTCGCTCCTCCAACATTGAGTTCTTGTCATTTTAAAATCTGCCTTCACCTCCCTTTGAGAAGCTTGCTTTGAGATTCCTAACTGCCAGGCAGCTATCTGTCTGTCTGTCTGTCTACAGTCGCTGTGTCTGTCTACGGTAGCGGTCTGTGTCTGTCTGTCTGTCTGTATAGTAGGTGTCTGTCTCTGTACAGTAACTGTATACCCATATCTTTATAACTTCTGTCTCTCTGTCTTTCTAGGGAGGGAGGGAGGGAGGGAGTGGGGGAGGAAACCAGCTGAGCTCTTTGATTTAAAGGAGGCTCAGCAAGGTTGCCACGGCGACAGCGAGGTAGCTGGCGCAGACAGGAAGTGACCCCGCGGCCAGCTTTTGACAACTTTCAGCTTCCAGGTGAACGTGGGGCGTCATCCGCCAGGGCTCCGCCGTTACCCCCGGCGACGCCTGGACGCGGCGGCTGTTGATTGGCTGGGGAGGACGGAAGCTGTTGACCACCTTGCGGACGTGGCCGTCCACGGAGCTGACAGACTGGGCAAACTGGTCAATCTGGAGGGAGACATTTCTGAACTTTTAGTGACGGTCCTGATGCGTGCATTGTATTTTGTAACCGCTTTGGAAATACTGTTGTCGTGCTAAGAAAACAACTTTGAATTTGAGAGAGAGAGGGAGGGGGGAGGAGACAGAGGGGAAGAGAGGGAGGGGGAGGGACAGAGGGGGGGAGAGGGGGGGAGAGGGAGGGGGAGGGATGGAGACGGGAAGAGAGGCAGACAGAGGGAGAGGGAGGGGGAGGGAGACAGAGGGGAAGAGAGGCAGACAGAGGGAGAGGGAGGGGGAGGGAGACAGAGGGGAAGAGAGAGAGGGAGAGAGGCAGACAGAGGGGGACAAACCGAGAGAGAGGGGGACAGAGGGAGACAGACAGAGAGGGAGGGACAGACAGAGGGAGGGGGAAGAGAGAGAGAGACCGTGACAGACTGAACTGTCCCTTTAGTGAAATGAAGACATGTCCTTCCCTCGCCTTTACAATCACATACCAATCATCAGCAATTAACTGCTGTGTGCATTAAAAACTGATCACTACTGGTATTAGGGTTTATATTATATATAGTATTAGAAGCAGTTAATATAACATTATTGTTATTATTATTATTATTATTATTACAATAAAAGTATAACAAATTATTATTAGGGTTATTCGTACTATTTTTAATAGTAGCAGTAGTAATCATTTTACTGTGATTAGGATTATGATTATGATGATTAGGATTATGATTATGATGATTAGGATGATTAGGATTATGATGATTAGGATTATGATTATGATGATTAGGATTATGATTAGGATTAGGATGATTAGGATTATGATGATTAGGATTAGGATGATGATGATGATGATGATTAGGATTAGGATTATGAGGATTAGGATTAGGATTAGGATGATGATGATGATTATTAGATTATGATGATTAGGATTAGGGTGATGATGATGATGATTAGTATTAGGATTAGGATGATGATGATGATTGTGATTATGATGATTAGGATTAGGATTAGGATGATGATGGTGATTATGATTATGATGATTAGGATTAGGATTAGGATGATGATGATGATTAGGATTAGGATGATGATGATTAGGATTAGGATGATGATGATGATTATGATGATTAGGATTAGGATGATTAGGATGATAGATTAGGATTGATGATTATGATGATTAGGATTAGGATGATGATTATGATGATTATGATTAGGATGATTAGGATTAGGATGATTAGGATTATTAGGATTAGGATTATTATCCCTTGTTCTCTGCAGCTCAGTCCTCACCAGGTAGGCGCTGATTGTGATTGGCTCTTGGAAGACTGTCCACACGACGACCTCATTGCAGTTGGGCGTGGTCAGGGAACCATAGTATCTATAGAAACGGCTCCGATTGACACCTGAGAGGAGGTCATCCAGAGAGAGGTCTAGAGAGAGGGACTTGTTCATGTCTGAAAAGCACAAAATAACACTGATCACTGTTTTATATTATTATTATTATTATTATTATTATTTATTTCTTAGCAGACGTCCTTATCCAGGGCGACTTACAATTGTTACAAGATATCACATTATACATTATTTCACATTATACAGATATCACATTATTTTTTACATACAATTACCCATTTATACAGTTGGGTTTTTACTGGAGCAATCTAGGTAAAGTACCTTGCTCAAGGGTACAGCAGCAGTGTCCCCCACTGGGGATTGAACCCACAACCCTCCGGTCAAGAGTCCAGAGCCCTAACCACTACTCCACACTGCTGACCTTATACCTTATATGTCAGCTCTGATTCACCCAGTCCAGGATTTACTACCAGCTTGATCAGCCCCCAGTGTGTCCAGTGAGTCCAGAGCCCCTAACCGCTACTCCACACTGCTGCCCATGCATGTGTAACACAGACTCTGGATCAAACAGACTGGATGTAAGAAATATTGTGTTTTTGTATTTCTGTGTTGCTTTGGCTGGGAGTTCAGGAGCTGGTTTTCGGTTCTAGCCGCGCTGCCACCTGGCACGTGTAACACAGGCTAGATCAGCTGAGGTTTGTAATGGAGTCTCACTGTGTCTCGTTACTCACCCTTAGTCGGGATATCATCAAGAAAGTGAACGATCTCCCCCCAGGCAGAGTCATGTGACGAGTTAACCGAGACCTGAAACGAAACATACGCACATTATTATTATTATTATTATTATTATTATTATTATTATTATTATTATCATCATCATAACCAATAAAACTAGTAGTAGTATTGGTAATTATTGTTATATATATAAAGACACACACACACAGGGACAGACAGAGACACACACACAGACAGAGAGACACACACACACAGAGACAGACAGAGAGACACACACACACAGAGACAGACAGAGAGACACACACAGAGAGACAGACTCACGTCAATGAAGAATCCCAGGGCTGCAATGCCTTCTGGGTCTTGAATGACTTCCTCAGCAGTAAGTCCTTTCTTGAAATGAACGATGTGCATCTGAGAGAGGAGAGAGGGAGTGAGAGGAGAGGGTCACGATAACAAAAACAGATCGACAGCACACTGACTGATACACACAGACACACACGCACAAACACACACACACATACACAAACAGACGCACTCTCTTCTCACACACACACACACTCTCCCTCCTCACACACACACACACACTCTCCCTCTCTCCTCACACACACACACACACACTCTCCCTCTCTCCTCACACACACACACACACACACACACTCTCCCTCTCTCCTCACACGCAGACAGACCTCCATGGGATACTGCATGGCGTTCACCCTGTGCTCGGACCCCGGTTTCGAGTGCCCGTTTCCCCAGTGGAAATGGAACTGCTTCGCAGAGTAAGAGCCGTTCAGCCCGCCCCCACTGACCTCCGCGCCCTCAGCCAGGTTCACTTGCACTAGGGGGCGCCAGAGAGACATACGCGTACATTCAAACAGTAATCGCTGTGCTTTACAATGCTTCCCTATGCTTTACCAGACCTCTCTGTGCTTTACAATGCTTCCCTATGCTTTACCATGCCTCTCTGTGCTTTACAATGCTTCCCTATGCTTTACCAGACCTCTCTGTGCTTTACAATGCTTCCCTATGCTTTACCAGACCTCTCTGTGCTTTACAATGCTTCCCTACGCTTTACCAGACCTCTCTGTGCTTTATAATGCTTCCCTATGCTTTACCACACCCCTCTGTGCTTTACAATGCTTCTATATGCTTTACCACACCTCTCTGTGCTTTATAATGCTTCCCTATGCTTTACCACACCCCTCTGTGCTTTATAATGCTTCCATATGCTTTACCACATCTCTCTGTGCTTTACAATGCTTCCCTATGCTATTGAATTTACACTGAAGGCACAGAGAAAGACTTCTAGTGGAAACGTTGCTCATTGACGTCATTAAGTTTATCTTACCTGTGTGTCCTCTGTTCACGATATCCTTCATCAAGTTTTTCTGGTTGTATTGTGTGAAATTAAACTCAGTGAGGGTGTTGTTTCTCCAAACGTTGGCGTGGTCAATATTGATGGGAGATTGTCTCTGGCCGTTACAGTAACCAATCCTGACCCATGTAGCCGGCTCTTAAAAATGAAATGAACGTAAAAACTTAAAGACAGTGACATCATCCACCCCCCATCCCAGCAATATAAACCAGCCTGTCAGTGACATCATCCACCCCATCCCAGCAATATAAACCAGCCTGTCAGTGACATCATCCACCCCATCCCAGCAATATAAACAGCCTGTCAGTGACATCATCCACCCCCATCCCAGCAATATAAACCAGCCTGTCAGTGACATCATCCACCCCCATCCCAGCAATATAAACCAGCCTGTCATGACATCATCCACCCCATCCCAGCAATATAAACCAGCCTGTCAACATCATCCAATCCCAGCAATATAAACCAGCCTGTCAGTGACATCATCCACCCCCATCCCTCATCCACCCCCATCCCAGCAATATAAACCAGCCTGTCAGTGACATCATCCACCCCCCATCCCAGCAATATAAACCAGCCTGTCAGTGACATCATCCACCCCCATCCCAGCAATATAAACTAGCCTGTCAGTGACATCATCCACCCCCCATCCCAGCAATATAAACCAGCCTGTCAGTGACATCATCCACCCCCATCCCAGCAATATAAACCAGCCTGTCAGTGACATCATCCACCCCCATCCCAGCAATATAAACCAGCCTGTCAGTGACATCATCCACCCCCATCCCAGCAATATAAACCAGCCTGTCAGTGACATCATCCACCCCCATCCCAGCAATATAAACCAGCCTGTCAGTGACATCATCCACCCCATCCCAGCAATATAAACCAGCCTGTCAGTGACATCATCCACCCCCCATCCCAGCAATATAAACCAGCCTACCTCTTAATTGCTGAAATATTAACAGAATATAAGGAACAGGATTCAAGACCTGAATTGCTGTCGTAATATACTTACTGCAGTTTTCTTCAGTGTAGCACCATTCTACACTGCCTAGAGAGAGAGAGAGAGAGAGACAGAGAGAGAGAGAGAGAGAGAGAGAGAGAGATTATTTAACTTGGCTTGATCAGTGCTCCTTTTAAAAGGAGGAGTCAGTGATCATATTAATAAAGCTAATAAGAGGTGAGAGAATGGATTTTAAATATGGTCAGCGCTCCTTTAAAGGGAGGGACCAGTGATCCTGTTAATAAAGCTAATAAGAGGTGAGAGAATGGATTTTAAATATGGTCAGCGCTCCTTTAAAGGGAGGAACCAGTGATCATGTTAATAAAGCTAATCAGAGGTGAGAGAAAGGATTTTAAAGATTTTTGGCTAAAGATTTCTACGTACTTTCACTTCCACAAGACAGAGCGATCAAGCCCAGAAAGACTGATAGTGACAAAGACAACGGCATAAGAGGTGAATGAAAAGAAATTTTTAATTAGGATCCAGCCTCTTGTCTACTATCTCTGTCTGTCTGTCTGTCTGCCTGTCTGTCTGCCTCGCCTTCCTGCCTGTCTGCCTGCCTGTCTGTCTGTCTGTCTAATGTCTGCCTGCTTTGTCTGTCTGTCTGCCTGCCTGCCTGCCTGCTCGATTTTCTGTCAGATGTCTGTCAGCCTGCTCCTGTTTAAAGGGAGGAACCAGTCTGTCTGTCTGTCTGTTAATGTCTGTCTGTCTGTCTGCCTGCCTGCCTGAGTCTGTCTGCCTGTCGTCTGCCTTTTAAAGTCTTTCTGTCTGCTCTGCCTGCCTTTCGCCTGCTTTCCGCCTTCTGCCTTCTGTCTGCCTGTCTGTCTGCCTGTTCGTCTGTCTGCCCAGCCCGCCTGTCTAGCCTGTCTGTCTGCCAACTGTCTGTCTGCCCACCTGCCTGCCTGTGCCTGAAATGCCTGTTTTGCCTGCCTTAGCCTGTCTGTCTCTGTCAGCCTCTCTGTCTGTCTGTTTCTACCTGCCTCTGTCTGTCTGCCTGTCTGTCTGCTCGTCTGTCTGTCAGCCTGTCTGTCTGTCTGCTGTCCTGCCTGCCTGTCTGTCTGTCAGCCGTCTGCCTGCCTGTCTGTCTGTCTGTCTGTCGCCCGCCTGCCTGCCTGCCTGTCTGTCTGCCTGTCTGTCTGTCTGTCTGTCTGCCTGTCTGTCAGCCTGTCTGTCTGTCTGTCTGTCTGCCTGCCTGCCTGTCTGTCTGTCTGTCTGTCTGCCTGTCTGTCTGTCTGCCTGTCTGTCTGCCTGTCTGTCTGCCTCCTGCCTGTCTGTCTGTCTGTCTGCCTGCCTGCCTGCCTGTCTGCCTGCCTGTCTGTCTGTCTGTCTGCCTGCCTGTCTGTCTGTCTGCCTGCCTGTAAAAAGAAATTCGATCCCGGTTATCTAGTGTGAAGTATTATAAACATTAACGATAAGAATCTGGCACACTGCCTAAAAATGAAACCCTGTTAAAACAACGATATCATCTTCCAAAACAAAACAACTGATCATTTGAATAAAAAAAAATTAAAAATTAACAAAAAAGGTTTTACTGAGAAAAAATAACAAATGAAAAAAAAAAAACACTGGACTGTGGCTCCTGCAATTCAGACAGCCCCCCCCTGAGTTTCAATAGCAGTTTTATATATTATACTGGACTGTGGCTCCCAGACAGCCCCCTGAGTTTCAATAGACATAGTTTTATATATTATACTGACTGTGGCTCCAGCAATGATTCAGACAGCCCCTGAGTTTCAATAGACATAGTTTTTATATATTATACTGGACTGTGGCTCCAGCAATGATTCAGACAGCCCCCTGAGTTTCAATAGCCATAGTTTTATATATTATTCTGGACTGTGGCTCCTGCAATGATTCAGACAGCCCCCTGAGTTTCAAAAAGCATAGTTTTATATATTATACTGGACTGTGGCTCCAGCAATGATTCAGACAGCCCCTGAGTTTCAATAGCCATAGTTTTATATATTATACTGGACTTTCCAGCAATGATTCAGACAGCCCCCTGAGTTTCAATAGCCATAGTTTTATATATTATACTGGACTGTGGCTCCAGCAATGATTCAGACAGCCCCCCTGAGTTTCAATAGCCATAGTTTTATATATTATTCTGGACTGTGGCTCCTGCAATGATTCAGACAGCCCCCCTGAGTTTCAAAAGCCATAGTTTTATATATTATACTGGACTGTGGCTCCTGCAATGATTCAGACAGCCCCCCTGAGTTTCAATAGCCATAGTTTTATATATTATACTGGACTGTGGCTCCTGCAATGATTCAGACAGCCCCCCTGAGTTTCAAAAGCCATAGTTTTATATATTATACTGGACTGTGGCTCCAGCAATGATTCAGACAGCCCCCCTGAGTTTCAAAAGCCATAGTTTTATATATTATACTGGACTGTGGCTCCAGCAATGATTCAGACAGCCCCCCTGAGTTTCAATAGCCATAGTTTTATATATTATACTGGACTGTGGCTCCAGCAATGATTCTCTATCATACTGTTAAATCAACAGATATATTTAATTTAGGAGAACTGTCTGAATCATTTTTGAAATTGAAAGATAGATGCTGTAATATACAAAACTATTGCCATTGAAAGTTTTCTTATTGCTAATCTAGACAGACAGACAGACAGACAGACAGACAGATAGATAGACAGGCATATACTGTATATATAGAAACTTAAACAGAATATTTTGGTCGTCTAGAGAACCACAGAGATACAGACAGACAGACAGACAGACATATAAATAGACACACAGACACACAGACACACACACAGACAGACACACAGACAGACACACAGACACACAGACAGACAGACACACAGACAGACACACAGACACACAGACACAGACACATAGATACACAGACAGACAGACAGACTTATAAATAGACAGGGAGACACACAGACACACAAACACACAGACAGACACATAGATACACAGACAGACAGACAGACTTATAAATAGACAGGGAGACACACAGACACACAGACACACAGACAGACACATAGATACACAGACAGACAGACAGTCTCACCTCGATAATTGAACAATTTTCAACTCATCGCAGAACCCGATAGTGGATCTCTCAAATATACTAAGGAGAGGGGAGGAAAGGGGAGGAGAGGAGATGGGAGGGGAGGAGAGGAGAGGGGAGGAGAGCATAGGCAAGCATTGTAAAGCACAGAGAGGTGTGGTAAAGCATAGGCAAGCATTGTAAAGCACAGAGAGGTGTGGTAAAGCATAGGGAAGCATTGTAAAGCACAGAGAGGTCTGGTAAAACATAGGGAAGCATTGTAAAAGCACAGAGGTCTGGTAAAGCATAAGGAAGCATTGTAAAGCACAGAGAGGTCTGGTAAAGCATAGGGAAGCATTGTAAAAGCACAGAGAGATGTGGTAAAAGCATAGGGAAGCATTGTAAAAGCACAGAGAGGTCTGGTAAAGCATAGGGAAGCATTGTAAAAGCACAGAGGGTCTGGTAAAAGCATAGGGAAGCATTGTAAAGCACAGAGAGGTCTGGTAAAGCATAAGGAAGCATTGTAAAGCACAGAGAGGTCTGGTAAAGCATAGGGAAGCATTGTAAAGCACAGAGAGGTGTGGTAAAGCATAGGGAAGCATTGTAAAGCACAGAGAGGTGTTTCCTAGACACCTGTCTAAAAATTCCACACAGGTGATGTGTGGTGATGTCAGATCTTATGATTGATGCATTCCTGGCATTCAAATATTTCCTGTCCTGATGCTGATTCAAACAGACAGGCACCGATTTGACAAACTGCCTCAGGGAAACACACCATTACACAGCACTGGGACTCATTCAAAAGAACCATCGACCTGCTGGGTGCGCTCGGTGTCATTTACATTACATTATTATATACCAGCTGCTCTAAACTAACTCTAATTCAGTGCTCTTAAAAACAACCACATTTTCTAAATATTCATTGACCTCTCTGTGCTTTACAATGCTTCCCTATGCTTTACCAGACCTCTCTGCTTTTTACAATGCTTCCTATCTGTACCAGACCTCTCTTTACAACGCTTTACAATGCTTCCTGCAACATGCTTTTACCAGACCTCTGTGCTTTAATGCTTTCCTATGCTTTTGCCATGCACCTCTGGTAGACTCTGTGCTTTATGGCCCTATGCTTTTACCATACCCTCTCTGTGCTTTTACAATGCTTCCTATGCTTTACCAGACCTCTCTGTGCTTTACAATGCTTCCCTATGCTTTACCAGACCTCTCTGCTTTTACAATGCTTCCCTATGCTTACCAGACCTCTGTGCTTCCCTTTACCAGACCTCTCTGTGCTTTTAAATGCTTCCTATGCTTTTACCACACCTCTGTGCTTTTACAATGCTTCCCTATGCTTTTACCAGACCTCTGTGCTTTACAATGCTTCCCTATGCTTTACCACACCTCTCCGTGCTTTGCTTCAATGCTTCCTATGCTTTACCACACCTCTGTGCTTTTGCAATGCTTCCTATGCTTTTACCACACTCTGTGCTTTACAATGCTTCCTATGCTTTTACCAGACCTCTCTGTGCTTTTACAATGCTTCCCTATGCTTTACCAGACCTCTCTGTTTTACAATGCTTCCTATGCTTTACCAGGCCTCTCTGTGCTTTACAATGCTTCCTATGCTTTTACCACACCTCTCTGTGCTTTTTAAATGCTTCCCATGCTTTACCAGACCTCTCTGTGCTTTACAATGCTTCCCTATGCTTTTACCACACCTCTGTGCTTTTACAATGCTTCCCTATGCCAGACCTCCTGTGCTTTTAAATGCTTTACCAGACCTCTCTGTGCTTTACAATGCTTCCTATGCTTTACCAGACCTCTCTGTGCTTTACAATGCTTCCCTATGCTTTACCAGACCTCTCTGTGCTTTACAATGCTTCCCTATGCTTCCACCATGGCTCTGACCTTTTATAATGCTTCCCTGGCTTTTTACCATACCTGTGCTTTACAATGCTTCCCTATGCTTACCAGACCTCTCTATTTACAATGCTTCCCTATGCTTTTACCAGACCTCTGTGCTTTACAATGCTTCCCTATGCTTTACCAGACCTTCTGTGCAAAATGCTTCCCTATGCTTACCATACCTCTCTGTGCTTTAAAATGCTTCCCAATGGCTTTTACCAGACCTCTGTGCTTTACAATGCATAATGCTTCCACAATATGCTTTACCACCAGACCTCTCTGTGCTTTTACAATGCTTCCTATGCTTACCAGACCTCTCTGTGCTTTACAATGCTTCCTATGCTTTACCCGACCTCTCGGTGCTTTACAATGCTTCCCTATGCTTTAGACCTCTGTGCTTTACAATGTTCCCTATGCTTTTACCATACCTCTCTCTGTGCTTTACACGCTTCCCTATGCTTTACCAGACCTCTCTGTGCTTTTACAATGCTTCCCTATGCTTTACCAGACCTCTCTGTGCTTTACAATGCTTCCTCTATGATTACCACATAAAGCTAATAAGAGGTGAGAGAATGGATTTTAAGATGGTCTGTGCTTTACAATGCTTTAAAGGGAGGGTGCTTTTACAATGCTTCCTTACGTGATCATGTTAATAAAGCTAATAAGAGGTGAGAGAATGGATTTTAAAGATGGTCAGCACTCCTTTAAAGGGAGGGGTCAGTGATCATGTTAATAAAGCTAATAAGAGGTGAGAGAATGGATTTTAAAGATGGTCAGTGATAATTCACACTCTCAACCTCTCCCTGGACTCTGGCTTGATTCCTGCTGCTCTTAAGCTTGCCAGAGTTACGTCGGTACTCAGAACACCCTCCCCCGACCCGACTGACTTATCCCATCTCCAGTCTCCCTTTTCTCTCCAAAACTCTCGAAAGGGCTGCAGCCAATCAGCTGATGAAACATCTCATGAATATACAATCTGCTTGAATCTCTGCAGTCTGGCTTCCGGCCGCATCACAGTACTGAAGCTGCTCTGCTCCGGATTGTGAATGATCTCCTGCTCAATGCTGATGCTGGTGCTCCCTCTGTGCTTGTCCTGCTTGACCTAACAGCCGCTTTTGACACCACAGATCATGGCATTCTTCTTGACTGCCTCCAGATGTATGCTGGGATCTCTGGAATCTGTCTCTCCTGGATGCCCTCTTACCTATCCGGACCCATGCAGTCTTCTATGATGGAAGCAGTGGTGTTGCAAACCCAGTCACTTGTGGTGTCCCCCAAGGATCTGTTCTTGGTCCTCTTCTCTTCAATATCTACATGCTTCCCTTGGGTCACCTCATCCGCCAGCACAGCCTCATGTTTCTATGCTGAGGACACCCAGCTCTACCTAAAACTCAACCCTGGAAGCCCCCCCCTGTAAAGTTCAGGATTACTTTCAAAACTCTCCTGCTCCCCTGCAAGGCCCTTCATCACACAGGTCCTGAGCACCTCCTCACCCTGTGCTGACCTGCTGTGCCCCTGCTTGCAAGCTGAGGTCCTCCCACTCTGGCCTGCTTGTTATCCCCAAGCAAAAGCGCCCCACACTCGGAGAGAACGCTCGTTCAGCTTCGTGACCCCGACTCTCTTGAACTCTCTCCCAGCTTCAGTGTGTGATGCTCCCACCATCGCTCGCTTCAAATCAACTCTCAACACCCGCCTGTTCTCTCTTGCTTTCAGTGCTCTTCAAGCCTGATATCTGTTATTAGCTGCTGTATTGCTGCTGCTGTTTCATGTATTATTTTACTGTATTTCATGTATTATACATTTTTTATTATTTAATTCTTAGCAGACGCCCTTATCCAGGGCGACTTACAGTTATTACAAGATATCACATTATTTTTACATACAATTCCCCATTTATACAGTTTGGTTTTTACTGGAGCAATCTAGGTAAAGTACCTTGCTCAAGGGTACAGCAGCAGTGTCCCCCCCACCTGGGATTGAACCCACGACCCTCCGGTCAAGAGTCCACAGCCCTAACCACTTGTAAAGTGCAATGTGATGGTGCTCCACTATGAAAGGCACTATAGAAAATAAAGATTGATTGACTGATTGATTGATTAATTGATTGATTGATAATGTTAATAAAGCTAGTCAGAAGTAAGAGAATTATTTAAAAAAAAAAAAAAATTAATCCTTTTCCGGATAGCATTGTAAAGCACAGAGAGGTCTGGTAGGTAGGGAAGCATTGTAAAGCACAGAGAGGTCTGGTAAAGGGGAAGCATTGTAAAGCACAGAGAGGTCTGGTAAAGCATAGGGAAGCATTGTAAAGCACAGAGAGGTCTGGTAAAGCATAGGAAGCATTGTAAAGCACAGAGAGGTCTGGTAAAGCATAGGGAAGCATTGTAAAGCACAGAGAGGTCTGGTAAAGCATAGGGAAGCATTGTAAAGCACAGAGAGGTCTGGTAAAGCATAGGGAAGCATTGTAAAGCTCTGGTAAAGCATAGGAAGCATTAAAGCACAGAGAGGTCTGGTAAAGCATAGGGAAGCATTGTAAAGCACAGAGAGGTCTGGTAAAGCATAGGGAAGCATTGTAAAGCACAGAGAGGTCTGGTAAAGCATAGGGAAGCATTGTAAACAGAGAGGTCTGGTAAAGCATAGAAGCATTGGAAAGCACAGAGAGGTCTGAAAGTTATTAGGGAAGCATTGTAAAGCATAGAGAGGTCTGGTAAAGCATAGGGAAGCATTGCAAAGCACAGAGAGGTCTGGTAAAAGCAAAGCACAGAGAGGTCTGGTAAAGCATAGGAAGCATTGTAAAGCACAGAGAGGTCTGTAAAGCATAGGGAAGCATTGTAAAGCACAGAGAGGTCTGGTAAAGCATAGGAAGCATTGTAAAGCACAGAGAGGTCTGGTAAAGCATAGGGAAGCATTAAAGCACAGAGGTCTGGTACATGGAAGCATTGTCTGAAAGCAGAGAGGTCTGATGGTAAAGGGAAGCATTGTAAAGCACAGAGAGGTCTGGTAAAGCATAGGGAAGCATTGTAAAGCACAGAGAGGTCTGGTAAACATAAAGCATTGGAAGCACAGAGGTCTGGTTGCATAGGAAGCATTGTAAAGCACAGAGAGGTCTGGTAAAGCATAGGAAGCATTGCAAAGCACAGAGAGGTCTGGTAAAGCAGGAAGCATTGTAAAGCACAGAGAGGTCTGGTAAAGCATAGGGAAGCATTGTAAAGCACAGAGAGGTCTGGTAAAGCATAGGAAGCATTGTAAAGCACAGAGAGGTTGGAAGCATTGTAAACAGAGAGGTCTGGGCATCAGCATTAAAAGCATTGTAAGCACAGAGAGGTCTGGTAAAGCATAGGAAGCATTGTAAAAGCACAGAGAGGTCTGGTAAATAAAGCACAGAGAGTAAGCATAGGAAGCATTTTCACAGAGGGTCTGGTAAAGCATTTTGTAAAAAACACAGAGAGGTCTGGTAAAGCATAGGAAGTATTGTAAAGTACAGAGGTCTGGTGAAGCATAGGAAGCATTATGAAAGCACAGAGGTCTGGTGAAGCATCATTGTAAAGAGAGGTCTGAGAAAGAGGTCTGGTAGGAAGCATTGGAAAAGCACAGAGAGGTCTGGTGGTCACAGAGAGGTCTGGTTAAATTGTAAAGCACAGAGAGGTCTGGTAAAGCATAGGGAAGCATTGTAAAAGCACAGAGAGGTCTGGTGAAGCAAAGCATTGTAAAGCACAGAGAGGTCTGGTGAAGTATAAAGCATTGTAAAGCACAGAGAGGTCTGGTAAAGTATAGGGAAGCATTGTAAAGCACAGAGAGGTCTGGTAAAAGCATAGGGAAGCATTGTAAAGCACAGAGAGGTTGTAAAGCATAGGAAGCATTGTAAAGCACAGAGAGGTCTGTAAAAGCATGGAAGCATTAAAACAGAGAGGTCTGCGTAAAAGCATAGGAAGCATTAAAAAGCACAGAGAGGTCTGGTAAAGCATAGGGAAGCATTGTAAAGCACAGAGAGGTCTGGTAAAGCATAGGGAAGCATTGTAAAGCACAGAGAGGTCTGGTAAAGCATAGGGAAGCATTTGAGCAAGAGGTCTGGTAAAGCATAGGGAAGCATTGTAAAGCACAGAGAGGTCTGGTAAAGCATAGGGAAGCATTGTAAAGCACAGAGAGGTCTGGTAAAGCATAGGGAAGCATTGTAAAGCACAGAGAAGCATTGTAAAGCACAGAGAGGTCTGGTAAAGCATAGGGAAGCATTGTAAAGCACAGAGGGTCTGGTAAAGCATAGGGAAGCATTGTAAAGCACAGAGGTCTGGTAAAGCATAGGAAGCATTGTAAAAACAGAGAGGTCTGGTAAAGCATAGGGAAACATTGTAAAGCACAGAGAGGTCTGGTAAAGCATTAGGAAGTACCAGGAAGCACAGAGGTCTGGTAAAGCATAGGGAAGCATTATATAAAGCCAGAGGGTCTGGTAAAAGCATAGGAAGCATTTATGTAAAACACAGAGGTCTGGTAAAGTAGGGAAAGCATTGTAAAGAACAGAGAGAGGTCTGGTAAAGCATAGGGAAGCATTGTGGAAGCACAGAGAGGTCTGGTAAAGCATAGGGAAGCATTGTAAAACAGAGAGGTCTTGGTAAAAGCATAGGAAGCATTGCAAAGAGGTCTGGTAAAAGCATAGGGAAGCCCTGGTAAAAGCAAAAAGCATTAGGAAGCACAGAGGTCTGGTAAAGCATTAAAGCAGAGAGGTCTGGTAAAAGCATAGGGAAGCATTGTAAAAGCATCTGGTAAAGCATAGGGAAGCATTGTAAAGCACAGAGAGGTCTGGTAAAGCGTAGGAAGCATTGTAAAGCACAGAGAGGTCTGGTAAAGCATAGGGAAGCATTGTAAAGCACAGAGAGGTCTGGTAAAGCATAGGGAATTGTAAAGTTACAGACAGGTCTGCTAAAAGGTATAGGGAAGCATTTTAAAGCAAGAGAGGTCTGGTAAAGCGTAAAGCACAGAGAGGTCTGGTAAAGCAATAAGCATTGTAAAGCACAGAGGGTCTGGTAAAGTATAGGGAAGCATTGTAAAATACAGATTCTGCTAAAGCATAGGGAAGCTTATAAAAGCACAGAGAGGTCTGGTAAAGCATAGGAAGCATTGAAAAAACAGAGGGTCTAAAATTATGGAAGCATTGTAAAGCACAGAGAATCTGGTGGCATAGGGAAGCATTGTAAAATAATCTGGTATAGGGAAGCATTGTAAAGCACAGAGAGTCTGGTAATAAAGCATTGTAAAGCACAGAGGACTGGTAAAGCATAAAGCATTAAAGCAATCTGGTAAAGCATAGGGAAGCATTGTAAAGCACAGAGAGGTCTGCAAAAACATGGGAAGCATTGTAAGCCAGAGAGGTCTGGTAAAGCATAGGGAAGCATTGTAAAGCACAGAGAGGTCTGGTAAAGCATAGGGAAGCATTGTAAAGCACAGAGAGGTGTGATAAAGCATAGGGAAGCATTGTAAAGCACAGAGAGTTCTGGTAAAGCATAGGGAAATATAAATATTTTCGAGGTATTTTTGTAAACTTGCCTACTCGCCCCTCCGTCCTCCAATCAAAACCCTGCGTGTCGCTAACTGGTATTATTATTATTATTATTATTATTTATTTTAGCAGACGCCTTATCCAGGGCGACTTACAATTGTTACAAGATATCACATTATTTTTACATATAATTATATTATTTTTACACATTATTTTTTACATACAATTACCCATTTATACAGCTGGGTTTTTACTGAGCAATCTGGGTAAGTACCTTGCTCAAGGGTACAGCAGCAGTGTCCTCCACGGGATTGAACCCACGACCCTCCGGTCAAGAGTCCAGAGCCCTAACCACTATCTCATCCCAAACTGGTTTTACCACATCCCAGACTTGGATCGGAAAAAGGATTATCTGCTTTTTTTTGTTTGTTTGTTTTTTTAAATACATTCTCTTACTTCTTACTTCTTACTAGCTTTATTAACATTATCACATAGGGGAGCATGGTAAAGCACAGAGAGGTCTGGTAAAGCAATGAAAAAACAATGCGCGGTGCAATGCTGCCCCCTGTGTGGACAAGGCTGTGTATTGCAGAATTAACAATATTTGGTGGAGAGAGAGAGTGTTGAATTTAAATCAAGGGAAGTCATGTTAAAACTTTACAATGCATTAGTAAGACCTCACCTAGAATATTGTGTTCAGTTCTGGTCACCTCGTTACAAAAAGGATATTGCCGCTCTAAAAAGAGTGCAAAGAAGAGCAGCCAGAATTATCCCGGGTTTAAAAGGCATGTCGTATGCAGACAGGCTAAAAGAATTGAATCTATTCAGACTACTGGCGATCTGATTCAAGCATTCAAAATCCTAAAAGGTATAGACAATGTCGACCCAGGGACTGAAAAAAAAAAGAAACAAGGACCAGGGTCACAAATTAGATAAAGGGGCTTTCAGAACAGAAAATAGGAGGCACTTTTACACAGAGAATCGTGGAGGGTCTGGAACCAACTCCCCCAGTAATGTTGTTGAAGCTGACACCCTGGGATCCTTCAAGAAGCTGCTTGATGAGATTCTGGGATCAATAAGCTACTAACAACCAAACGAGCAAAATGGGCCGAATGGGGCCTCCTCTCGTTTGTAAACTTTCTTATGTTCTTATGTTCTAAGACAATATGAACTAGGATGCAGCGAGATAGGATCACAGCGAGTTAGGATCACAGCGAGTTAGATCTACAGTGACAGATTAGCAGTGCAATAGTGCAAGGATAGCGCATCAGCTGAGGATCCAGTGACGAGGCGCTGAGGTCATCATTATTATTATTATTTATTTCTTAGCAGACGCCCTTATCCAGGGTGACTTACAATCGCAAGCAAATACATTTCAAGTGTTACAGTACAAGTAATACAATTAAGAGCAAGATAAATACAATGACTTTGGTTCTAACAAGTACAAGTGTGACAAAATACTATTCAATAATACAGCAGAGAACAGTGTCAGTGATAGTTACATCAGGATATAATTAAATACAAAATACTACAGATTAAATAACACTTGTGACAGATTACAGTACTCTGAAGTACAGGATTAAATGCAGTAAAATAGGGGGCAGATAAGAGGAAGTAAAGAGCATTTAAGGAAGGGTGATAAAGTGTCCAGAGGGAAAAACAGAGGAGTTCATCAGCTGAGGATCCAGTGACGTGATGCTGAGGTCATCAGCTGAGGATCCAGTGACGTGATGCTGAGGTCATCAGCTGAGGATCCAGTGACGTGATGCTGAGGTCATCAGCTGAGGATCCAGTGACGTAATGCTGAGGTCAGCAGAGTCCTGCGCAGAGCAGGAGGGGCGGATCAGGAGATCGACAAGCGCAGCTGTTCAGTGTGTCGATATGTGAATAAATCCTGTTCGCGTATCGATTTCAGCCTCCGTCCGGATCTCCTGCCCGTCGTTCAGCAGAACAGGAATTGTGTGAATCTACTCATTTTGTTCCAGCTGTGTGTAATGGTGTTTAAAACAGGATTCGTTCAGCCGACATTTCACAGATCCGCCCTGGCTCTGGTCCCCATGCAGTCGGATAAGCGACAGATTATGCGTGTATAATTGTACCGTGTTTAGTTTCATATGTACACCTGTATGTATCTATTTTATAATCCATATTATAACCTTTCTTTCTTTCTTTATTTATTTATGGTATTTTTCTTTCTGAATGTGTTGTCAGGGCAACTTCTCGAACTCCATCGCGCGCACACACACACACACACACACACTGTTATAAAATTTCTAAAACATAAAAAAAAACAAAAATAAAATCGTGACCGAAGTGGATATTTAAAAAAAAAAAAAAAAATCCCATTTAAAACCCAGAGACCGTTATATTTTAATTGCGCTTTAGAGTCTACCTCATCGTCAGAAAGGGGACGACGTCGCGGTGGCTTCTGGGTTCTGTAGTCCAATGTCTGACGCGCGCTGGGTTGTAGGCGGGCTGCTGTAGTCCAGGTCCCAGTGCAGTCTGGGAGATGTAGTGTCTATTATTCATAGAGACTGCAACACAACACGGGTAATGGGCTGAACGTTTGTTTTTGTTGGGTTTTTTTTAAAATTAAACCGAATAACACATCAACAACTTTATAATAGTAATTATAACAACAATAATAATGGTAGTAGTAATAATAAAAGTTGATATATGTATATATAGTGGTGTTGAAATCGAAACTGACGCCTACACGGTGAACAAAGCTAAAAATAGAAGGCCGCAACTGAAGCCTCGGGCTGGTTTAGTGTAGGTAGCCGGGGAAGAGGCGCGGATGGTGGGTGTGTAAGTGTACAACCCCAAACTTTATCGTGTTTATAACACATACGAGTATTTTTGCTTGTTTTGTTTTTGTGTTTAAACATTTTAAAGGAAATCTGCAGCTGCCGCAGAATGCTGGTATTTTTCTGAATATATGTAGATATGCACAAACACAGATGTATTGTTCGCCGCCAAACTGTCTTTAGTTTCGCTGGTGCACAGCTCGCAAGACGAAAGCAAACTTAATCCACTTGAACGAAACAGCAGCCAAAGCAACACAGATTTTTATATTGTACTTGATTTATTGATTGATTTATTTATTTAAAAAACAAAACACAAAAAACCCCCCAGTTATCTCGTTTTCTAACATCATTTATTTCTCTTTGTTTTTTTTCTTCAGCATCTGAAGACGACCTCAAAACACCGGACTTTAATACAAACAACAACAAAAACATTCAATTTTTGCATTTGTTTTTTGCTTTTCCAAATCTTCAGTCCTGCGTTGTTTAGCGACACTGAAAGAGATGACCTTTAGGGACTAACCTTTGACCCTTGGCCCACCCCTCCCTTTCTTTCCTTCCCCCCACCTTCCTCCGCCTGGTGGGACGGACGTCCTGTGATGGACCCCAGGCAGTTTATGATTGGTACGGTCTCTTCCCAAATTCCCAGAAACTCCATGCCTCCCGGATTGATCCGGAAATCCCGAGGCGGAGCCGAGGGTCACGACCCCTGGCCAGTTGCCAAGGCGGAGTTTCCCTGGCAACAAGATGTCCCTGAAAGCATGCCGTGGGGGGATCCCAGGGGTACAGAGTTCACAGCTACGGAAAGGTTGGTTCAAGACCTCAAGTCCATTTCTGATTGGTCCCTTTTTTTGTTTTTTTTTAAATAGATAGCCCCTTTAAAAAAATTAGCCCATTTTTTTTAAAATTGACAGTCCCTTTTTTGGAAATTAGCCCCAGTTTCTGTAATTGATAGCCCCGTTTTTGAAATCGATAGCCCCCTTTTTGGAAGCCCTAATTAACTCGTTCTGTTTGTCTCTCTCTCTCTCTCTCTCTCTCTCTCACGCTGTCTCTCTCTTTCCCACGCTCTCTCCTCTCTCTCACACTCTCTCGCTCGCTCTCTCACGCTCTCTCTCTCTTACGCTCTCCTCTCTCTCCCTCTGTTCTCTCTCTCTCTCATTCTCTCTGTCACGCTCTCTGTCTGTCTCTCTCTCTCTCTCTCTCTCTCTCTCTCTGCTGTCTCTCTCTTTCCCTCCTCTCTCTCTCTCTCTCTCTCTCTCTCTCTCCACACTGTCTCTCTCTCTCCTCTCTCTCCCTCTGTTCTCTCTCTCTCTCATTCTCTCTGTGCTCTCTGTCTGTCTCTCTCTCTCTCTCTCTCCTGTCTCTCTCTTTCCCCATCTCTCCTCTCTCTCACATTCTCTCTGCTCTCTCGCTCTCTCTCTTCGCTCTCCTCTCTCTCCCTCTGTTCTCTCTCTCTCTCATTCTCTCTCCGCTCTCTGTCTCTCTCTCTCTCTCTCTCTCTCTCTCTCTCACGCTGTCTCTCTCTTGCTCTCTCTCTCCTCTCTCTCACTCTCTCTTCACGCTCTCTCTCTCTCCTCTGTTCTCTCTCTCTCTCATTCTCTCTGTCACGCTCTCTGTCTCTCTCTCTTTCTCTCTCTCTCTCTCTCCGCTGTCTCTCTCTTTCCCGCTTCTCTCCTCTCTCCACGCTCTCTCCTCTCTCACTCTCTCCTCTCCCTCTCTCCCTCTGTTCTCTCTCTCTCTCATTTCTCTGTCCAAAAACTCTGTCTCTCTCTCTCTCTCTCTCTCTCTGTCCATCTGTCTCTCTCTTTCCATCTCTCTCCTCTCTCTCACTCTCTCTCTCTCTCATCTCTCTCTCTCTTCGCTCTCTCTCTCCTCTCCTCTC
>CM072709.1:8712977-8720477 GCA_036884735.1 Huso huso | reverse complement strand
AAGCTGCTGAATAATGTTCCCTTGTTAACATATTGAATTCCACCCCTCTATAGAATGAACTCCCTCAGCTTCATAGAGTCCAATGAAAGCTGCTGAATAATGTTCCTTGTTAACATATTGAATTCCACCCCTCTATATAGAATGAACTCCCTCAGCTTCATAGAGTCCAATGAAAGCTGCTGAATAATGTTCCCTTGTTAACATATTGAATTCCACCCCCTCTATATAGAATGAACTCCCTCAGCTTCATAGAGTCCAATGAAAGCTGCTGAATAATGTTCCCTTGTTAACATATTGAATTCCACATATAGAATGAACTCCTCAGCTTCATATAGTCCAATGAACTCCTCAATAATGCTTCATAGAATTCCCAATGAAAGCTGCTGAATAATGTTCCCTTGTTAACATATTGAATTCCTCCCCAGCTTCTATATAAAGAATGAACATATTGAATTCACCCATATAGAATGAACTCCTCAGCTTCATAGAGTCCAATGAAAGCTGCTGAATAATGTTCCCTGTTAGAATGAACATATTGAATTCCACACCCTCTATATAGAATGAACTCCCCAGCTTCATAGAGTCCAATGAGCAAGCTGCTGAATAATGTTCCCTTGTTAACATATTGAATTAACACACCCTCTATATAGAATGAACTCACCCAGCTTCATAGAGTCCAATGAAAGCTGCTGAATAATGTTCCCTTGTTAACATATTGAATTCCACCCCCTCTATATAGAATGAACTCACTCAGCTTCATAGAGTCCAATGAAAGCTGCTGAATAATGTTCCCTTGTTAACATATTGAATTCCACCCCTCTATATAGAATGAACTCCCCAGCTTCATGAGTAATGAAAGAATGAACATCCACCCCTCCTGAACTCCTCAGCTTCAGAGTCCAATGAAAGCTGCTGAATAATGTTCCCTTGTTCACATATTGAATTACACACCCTCTATATAGAATTAACTCACTCAGCTTCATAGAGTCCAATGAAAGCTGCTGAATAATGTTCCCTTGTGTGACACTGAGCAAGTCACTTAACCTCCTGGTTATTATTATGTGTTTATAGACATCTTTATCCAAGGCGACTTACAGAGACTAGGGTGTGTGAACTATGCATCAGCTGCAGAGTCACTTACAACTACGCCTCACCCGAAAGACGGAGCACAAGGAGGTGAAGTGACAATGAGTCAGTGGCTGAGGTCACAACAAGGAGGTTACAAGCCTTTTCTTTAACCACTGGACCACACAGCCTCCTTGTGTGGGATTTGAACCGGGACCTCCTGAGAACAAGCCCAGGAGGTTTCTTCCCACCACTGACTCATTGTGTGACCACAAGCCTCCTTGTGCTCGTCTTTCGGGTGAGACGAGTTGTGGTGACTCTGCAGCTGATGCATAGTTCACACAACCGAGTCTCTGTAAGTCGCCTTGGATAAAGGTGTCTGCTAGATAAAATAAAAAATAATAATAATAATAATAATAATAATAATAACAGGTAACAGGTTTTTTTTTTTTTTTTCAGCTATCCCTCTTGCTCTGAGCTGGTTTTGTGGCAGCCTCCTGGCTTTTTAATACCAGAGGCAATCAGGTCGCTAGGAAAGAAACTGGGTCAGAACCAGCAACCAGTCGTGGACCCAGAGACCCCACAGAGCCAGCAGACAGACCTCACCCAGTCACTGCTGCTGCAGTACCAGCACAGGCCTGCTAGGAGGCAGCAGCAAACTTCAGACAATGATGTTGAGATGGAGATCTGATATAAGAAATAGCTTTGTGTTTTTATTTGTAGTATTATTATTATTATTATTATTAGGCAGAAATGAGAGGCTAGTGAATTAGTCCGCTGTTTGTCTGTGCCACCTGTGACGGAGTGTTCTGTCTCGTTAACGTTCTCTGTCTAGGATGTGGGAGGGGCCAGTAAGCCAGTGCACCAATACCATTTCTACAGGGGTGTGGCTAAAGCACCCTGGGGAATTGTGATTGGTTGCAGACAGCTGAAGGGAGGTGTGGTCAAGCCAAGGAGAATGTATGTGTGTGTAAACAACAACTGAATGAATTGTTTTTACCAGCTTTTTGAATGTTGTTTTTGTTTTTTTAAAATAAATGTCTTATATTGCCCATTTTTTTTCCTGCATTCAAACCAGTGAAACTTTGTGTGTTGGGGCACAGTCCAGTATAATATATAAAACCATAAAAACTATAGGGCTGTCTGAAACATTGCTGAGGAGGGCTGTCTGAATCATTGTCACAGTCCAAATCATTGAAACTGGAGCCACAGTCCAGTATAATATATAAACTATGGCTATTGAAAACTCAGGGGGCTGTCTGAATCATTGCTGCCACAGTCCAGTATAATATATAAAACTATAGCTATTGAAACTGAGGAGGGCTGTCTGAATCATTGCTGGAGCCACAGTCCAGTATAATATATAAAACTATAGCTATTGAAACTCAGGGGGGCTGTCTGAATCATTGCTGGAGCCACAGTCCAGTATAATATATAAAACTATGGCTATTGAAACTCAGGGGGCTGTCTGAATCATTGCTGGAGCCACAGTCCAGTATAATATATAAAACTATAGCTATTGAAACTCAGGGGGCTGTCTGAATCATTGCAGGAGCCACAGTCCAGTATAATATATAAAACTATGGCTATTGAAACTCAAATCATTGCAGGGGGTCCAGTATAATATATAAACTATAGCTATTGAAACTCAGGGGGCTGTCTGAATCATTGAGCCACAGTCCAGTATAATATAAAAAACTATAGCTATTGAAACTCAGGGGGCTGTCTGAATCATTGCTGGAGCCACAGTCTAGTATCATATATAAAACTATGGCTATTGAAACTCAGGGGGCTGTCTGAATCATTGCTGGAGCCACAGTCCAGAATAATATATAAAACTATGGCTATTGAAACTGGGGGGCTGTCTGAATCATTGCAGAGCCACAGTCCAGTATAATATATAAAACTATAGCTATTGAAACTCAGGGGGCTGTCTGAATCATTGCAGGAGCCACAGTCCAGTATAATATATAAAACTATGGCTATTGAAACTCAGGGGGGGCTGTCTGAATCATTGCAGGAGCCACAGTCCAGTATAATATATAAAACTATAGCTATTGAAACTCAGGGGGCTGTCTGAATCATTGCTGGAGCCACAGTCCAGTATAATATATAAAACTATGGCTATTGAAACTCAGGGGGGCTGTCTGAATCATTGCTGGAGCCACAGTCCAGTATAATATATAAAACTATGGCTATTGAAACTCAGGGGCTGTCTGAATCATTGCAGGAGCCACAGTCCAGTATAATATATAAAACTATGGCTATTGAAACTCAGGGGGGGGCTGTCTGAATCATTGCAGGAGCCACAGTCCAGTATAATATATAAAACTATGGCTATTGAAACTCAGGGGGGGCTGTCTGAATCATTGCAGGAGCCACAGTCCAGTATAATATATAAAACTATGGCTGTTGGAAACATTACATTTTGTTAAATATATTCTTTTATTTCAGTCACGACATTCATCATAAAACCGCGTTTAAATGTGTTACAAAGTTTAATAGCAAATTAAACAAAACATTTAAAACAGAAAAAAATAAAATGATTTATTTTTACAGTATTTATATAATCATTTAGTATACCTGCAACCCTGTTTACAATTCACAAAACAAACTTCATGGGAGCAGAAATTGAAGCATTTTAGTCTAGTGATTTCAAACTGCAGTTACAATGTAATTCCAGTCTGGTGATCTCAAAATCATTGCAATGTAGCCCAGTCCAGTTGTGATCTCAAACTGCAGTTCAATGAAATTCAGGGGGGCTGATCTCAAACTGCAGTTACAATGTAATTCCAGTCTAGTGATCTCAAACTGCTATGGCAATGTAATTCCAGTCTAGTGATCTCAAACTGCTATTACAATGTAATTCCAGTCTAGTGATTTCAAACCAGTTAATATATAAAACTCTGGTGATCTCAAACTGCAGGGGGTAATTCCAGTCTAGTGATTTCAAACTGCAGTTACAATGTAATTCCAGTCTAGTGATCTAAATATTAAATGTAATTCCAGTCTAGTGATTTCAAACTTGTTAAATGTAATTCCAGTTAGTGATCAAACTGCAGTTACAATGTAATTCCATTCTAGTGATTTCAAACCGCAGTTAAATGTAATTCCAGTCTAGTTTCAAACTGCAGTTACAAAATTAAAGTCTAAACATCTCAAACAGAAAAATGTAAATGATTTATCTTAAAGTATTTACAATAATCATTTAGTATACCTTTCAACCCAGTTTACAATGTAATTCCAAACAAACTCTCAAACTGCAATTACAATGTAATTTAGTCTAGTGATCTCAAACTGCAGTTACAATGTAATTCCAGTCTTGTGATCTCAAACTGCAGTTCAATGTAATTCCAGTCTAGTGATTTCAAACTGCAGTTACAATGTAATTCCAGTCTAGTGATCTCAAACTGCAGTTACAATGTAATTCCAGTCTAGTGATCTCAAACTGCAGTTACAATGTAATTCCAGTCTAGTGATCTCAAACTGCAGTTACAATGTAATTCCAGTCTAGTGATTTCAAACTGCAGTTACAATGTAATTCCAGTCTAGTGATCTCAAACTGCAGTTACAATGTAATTCCAGTCTAGTGATCTCAAACTGCAGTTCAATGTAATTCCAGTCTAGTGATCTCAAACTGCAGTTACAATGTAATTCCAGTCTAGTGATCTCAAACTGCAGCTACAATGTAATTCCAGTCTAGTGATCTCAAACTGCAGTTACAATGTAATTCCAGTCTAGTGATTTCAAACTGCAGTTACAATGTAATTCTAGCGCAGTATAGTTTAGTGATCGTACACCCTATTGACAGTGCTGTGGCAGGTGAATCAGTCCAGTCTAGTGATCTCAAACTGCAAACGTACAATGTATTATTCCAGTCTGTCCAGCTCTGGTCATTTTGCAAACTGCAGTTAGAATGAACTAATTTAGTCTAGAGATCCAAAAAGCAGTTACAATGTGTTCCAGTTGTTAACTATTGATCTCAAACTATAGAATGAACTCATTCAGTCATAGATCTCAAACTGCAGTTAATAATGTTTCCAGTTAACATATTGATTTCAAACCTCTATATAGAATGAACTAATTCTAGCTTCATAGATCTCAAACTGCAAAGTTAATAATGTTCCTTGTTAACATATTGAATTTCAAACCCTCTATATAGAATGAACTCCAGTCTAGTGATCTCCAAACTGAAAGCTTAATAATGTTCCCTTGTTAACATTTGAATTCCACCCCCTATATAGAATGAAACTGCTTCATTAGTCAATGAAATTCCAATGTCCTAGTTAACATATTGAAACTGCAGTTCAATAGAATGAACTCCAGTCTTCATAGAGTCCAATGAAAGCTGCTGAATAATGTTCCTTGTTAACATATTGAATTCCAGTCTAGAATGAACTCCCTCAACTTCAGTTAGTCAATGAAAGCTGCTGAATAATGTTCCCTTGTTAACATATTGATCTCAAACCTCATATAGAATGAACTTCCAGTCATAGAGTCCAATTTCAAAATGTTCCCTTGTTACAATTGAATTCCAGTCTATATAGAATGAACTCTCAAACTTCAGTTCAATGAAAGCTGCTGAATTCCAGTTAACATATTGATTCTCAATAGAATGAACAATTTAGCTTCATAGAGTCCAATGAAAGCTGCTGAGTATGTAGTTTAACATGATGAATTCCACCCCTCTATAGAACAACTCCTCAGTGAGTCCAATGAAAGCTGTCCCATAATGTTCACCCAACATATTGAATTCCACACCCTCTATATAGAATGAACTCCCTCACCATGAGTCCAGTGAAAGCTATTTAATAATGTCCAGCTTGTTAACATATTTTTGCATCCACACCTCTATATAGAATGAACTCCCTCAGCTTCATAGAGTCCAATGAAAGCTGCTGAATAATGTTCCTTGTTAACATATTGAATTCCACCCCTCTATAGAATGAACTAATTTAGCTTCATAGAGTCCAATGAAAGCTGCTGAATAATGTTCCTTTGTTAACATATTGAATTCCACCCCTCTATATAGAATGAACTCCTCAGCTTCATAGAGTCCAATGAAAGCTGCTGAATAATGTTCCTTTGTTAACATATTGAATTCCACCCCCTCTATATAGAATGAACTCCCTCAGCTTCATAGAGTCCAATGAAAGCTGCTGAATAATGTTCCCTTGTTAACATATTGAATTCCACACCCTCTATATAGAATGAACTCCCTCAGCTTCATAGAGTCCAATGAAAGCTGCTGAATAATGTTCCCTTGTTAACATATTGAATTCCACACCCAGCGCTTTGGAGTTTTCCCCAGATACTTAATGAAAAACTGACTGGAAAAATGTGACATTTCGAAATCTAACATGAAATAGTTACTGTACTGCGATTACGGCTTCCGGCAGGCTTTTTTTTTGCGATCTCATGTTGTAGCTTATTTTGATTACATGATGTTAAATAAAAAGATTGAAATTATGTTTGTATAGTTTTTTGTTATTTATTTATTTTTTAATTATCTCAATCCTAAAATTCTAGGAGCTGCAAAACATTTGGCCAGATCTGTACAGAGGGGTTTGTATCATTTACATACACAGTCTTACTATTGCACAGGTTTTTTTTTTACATTTCTGGGTCAGTTCGTATACTGTAAAAACATAGAAATTAGGATGGTTTTCAGTCGTTATTTATTTTTTACAGTAAAATAAAAACACATTTTCTGGTTTCTTCTAGAGTTTAGTCTTTTGTGCAAAGAAAAACACACAGAAAGAAAGAGAAAGAAAGGACAGAGCCCCACAATCCTGCTCAATATAAATCTCTTAATATAATCCCCCCTTCTTGGTGTCTGTGTTAGTTTACTACATTCTGAAAAGAGTTTAGTTTCATTAAAGCTACAGACAGACAGACAGACAGACAGACAGAGCCCCACAATCCTGTTCAGTTTGACGCTACAATATAATCCCTTCTTCTCGGTGTCTGTGTTAGTTTACTACATTCTGAAAAGAGTTTAGTTTCATTAAAGCTGCAGACAGACAGACAGACAGACAGACAGACAGACACCACGAAGGAATTATATTGAGTTAGTTTACACATAAGAAAGAAAGAAAGGAAAAAAAAAACAACTTTGGTTTTAAAATCTACACTTTTAAACTATATTAAGGCAAATTTTATTTTGGCACCTTGTTTGAAGATACACACACAGTTACAAACACCATTTCAAATATACAAGGACAGTCAAACTCCGTGCTTAACCCACGACGTGCCACTGTCTTCGTCCGAGGACAGCATTTTCTTTAGTGGCATCTTCCTGTCATTTTCAAATTTCTCTTTAAAACTATCATTAAGAAAACTTGCTCTTCCAAAAGCCAAGTCTAAATGTAACTGAATTCTGCAAGTATTATACAGCCTAAAATATGAGCTTGGTGGTATTTTTTTTTAAAATAT
>CM072709.1:8687977-8705477 GCA_036884735.1 Huso huso | reverse complement strand
GTGTAGCTGCCTTAACCCCAAACCCCAAATAAAAGCATGCACTGAAATAAAAAAGTCAATTTTCCGAAGCTGCGCGGTCATTACCTCCTCCACATTGAGGTTCTCTTTGGCGCTGGTCTCGTACAAAAAAAAACATAGGGGTACCCCCATCGACTCGCCGAACCTGCGGGCATCCTGGGGGTCCACCTGACTGCGAGAGGGGTCCTCGCTCTTATTACCCACTGGAGAGAGAGACAGACAGAGAGACAGAGAGAGAGAGAGAGAGAGACACAATCAAAATCAGCCAAACACTCACCCTAAATTTTTTTTTAAAAACACGATAGAATGGCCCGTCTTTCTGCACCTATGCCAATCAGACTCCTATTGCACAGCAGTGTGATCCAGTCCAGGTTTTACTACCAGCTTGATCAGCCCCCAGTGTGTCTAGCTAACAAGCTCAGGTGTGTCTTATTAAACTCCTAGTGAAACCAGGAATGGATCACACTGCTGTGCAGCGCAGGGATGGGTTAGGGCTCAGAGAGAACGTTCCATGTGTTTTTGATGCAGCAGATTTTCACACTGGCCAGTCTTTCTGCACCTGTGCCATCATCTCTCTGTCTCGCTCTCCCCCCTCTCTCACTCTGTCTCCCTCTCTTGCTCTCTCTCTCTCGCTCTCCCCGTCTCTCGCTCGCTCTCTCTCTCCCCCATCTCTCTCTCGCTCCCCCCTCTCTCACTCCTCACCCAGTATCTTGTCTGTATCACAGTATCCTCTCCCAGTCTCTCCTCTGTATCCAGTATCTTGTCTGTATCACAGTTATCATCTCTCATCATCTCTCCTCACCCAGTATCTTGTCTGTATCACAGTATCCTCTCTCTCTCCCTCACCCAGTATCTTGTCTGTATCACAGTATCATCTCTCTCTCTCCTCACCCAGTATCTTGTCTGTATCACAGTATCCTCTCTCTCTCTCACCCAGTATCTTGTCTGTATCACAGTATCATCTCTCTCTCTCTCTCACCCAGTATCTTGTCCGGATCACAGAGCCATCACGCTCTCTCTCCTCACCCAGTATCTGTCTGTATCAACATCCTCTCTCCTCACAGTATCTTGTCTGTATCACAGTATCCTCTCTCCTACTCACACAGTATCTTGTCTATATCACAATAAAATCCTCTCCTCTCTCTCTCCCTCACCCAGTATCTTGTCATCACAGTATCATCTCTCTCTCTCCTCACCCAGTATCTTGTCTGTAGACAGTATCACCCGTTTCTGGAGAAGGGGCATCTCAAACTCCCTCACAGAAGACTTGTCTGTATCACAGTTGAACCTCTCTCTCTCTCTCCTCCCAGTATCTTGTCTGTATCACACACCCAGACCTCAGCTCTCCCCATCTCTCTCTCCCCATCTCTCTCCTCACCCAGTATCTTGTCTGTATCACAGTATTCTCTCTCTCTCTCTCTCTCTCCCAGCATGCCCAGATCTGAGGGATGCACACGTAGTCGCATGTTGGTCTGTACCACAAACGATAGATGAGCCACCTCTTCACGCTCACAGTGAATCGGACCCGATTAGGTTCAACCACAGTTCCCAGATGATTTTTTCACCTGTGGCAACGGGTGAGGATCCTGTAGTACCTTATGCGTGGTCTTGTAGCACAACGACCGCTTATCAACACGGTACAATTAGCTGACAGGTCTGCAGCATGCTTTTTACAAACAGCTGTGGTCCAAAGGTTTTGCATCAGTCTATAGAATATACACAGAATCGGAATACATTGAAAAAAATTATATTTAAAATATATATAATTAATAAAAGCACAGAAATTTCGCCTACTAACATGGTCGCTAGAAACTGCTCTCCCCGCTGAGAAAGACTAAACAAAAAAAAAACAGGAAGCTGCTAAACAGGAGGAGTCACTTCCTGAGTTCCTGCCAGTCAAACTGTGGTCCCCACATCTAGAGAGCAACAGACAGACAGACAGACTGTGATTCCTGTTTCATACAGAGAAGGGGCAGACAGGGACAGACAGTGATATTGGAACTGGAGACTTCAGACAATAATAAAAGGTTTTAAACACAGATGTCTGCTTGTTGAACTGTACAGTGCACTATATAAAATAAGGTTTATTCTTATTAAACAGAGACAGACAGACAGTTGATGTTATGAGCTGCGAAAACAGAGACAGACAGTCCAGACAGACAGTGATCCCAAATTTGACAGACAGACACTTTCTCCCGTCGACAGACACCAGACAGTGATACTGGATCTTTAAAATCCAGACAGACAGACAGACAGACGTGATGTAACTGCCTGAATACAAGAACAGACAGTAATAATACTTTAACTAAACACAGGACAGACAGTTCCCAGACATGCCTTTTCACCTGCGTGATATGAGTGAGGGATGATACTGGGCCGCTGTAGAGACAGACAGACAGACTGTGGTCTTGGAGCCCCTACCACAAAGATGAGATCATGTAAAAACAGAAAACATCATACTGATTCATCACAGAGACAGACAGACAGTGAATCGATATTGAGCACTAGCTGAACTACAGTTCCAGACATGACAGTTTACACCTGTGGCAAAACACAGAGAGGGATGACTGGGAGCTACTAGAGCTTTATGCACAGAGACAGACAAACAGACAGTGATACAGCCCTCTATTCAGAGACAGACAGACAGACAGAAAGATACTGAGCCCCTTCACCAGACAGACAGACAGAATACATTGAGCCCTAAACAGCACAGAAACAGACAGACAGACAGGAAAAAGCTGCTACTAACATGGACAGACAGAAACAGACAGACTTGACTCTTTGAACAAAGACAGACAGACAGAGGATACTCAAACATCAGACAGACAGACAGACAGGGAGGTGATACTGAGCCCTCCTTTGACTCAGACAGACAGGAGGAGTCTCTCTTACCTGAGAAGGTGTTGTCAGACAGACAGACAGTGAACTGCTCTTCCCACAAACACAGAGAGAAAACAGACAGACAGACAGACAGACAGACAGTGATACTGGAGCCCCTACTCAAACACAGACAGACAGACAGACAGACAGACAGACAGTGATACTGGAGCCCCTACTCAAACACAGAGACAGACAGACAGACAGTGATACTGGAGCCCCTACTCAAACACAGACAGACAGACAGACAGACAGTGATACTGGAGCCGCTACTCAAACACAGAGACAGACAGACAGACAGACAGTGATACTTGGAGCCGCTGGAGAGACAGACAGACAGACAGACAGTGATCTACTACAAAACACAGAGACAGACAGACAGACAGTGACAGAGACTGGAGCCGCTACTCACAAAAACAGAGACAGACAGACAGACAGACAGTGATACTGGAGCCGCTACTCAAACACAGACAGACAGACAGACAGACAGATACTGGAGCCGCTACTCAAACAGAGACAGACAGACAGACAGACAGACAGTGATACTGGAGCCGCTACTCAAACAGAGACAGACAGACAGACAGATACTGGAGCCCTACTCAAACAGAGACAGAGACAGACAGACAGACATAGCATACACAAACAGAGACAGACAGACAGACAGACAGTGATACTGGGAGCCCTTACTACAAAACACACAGACAGACAGACAGACAGTGATACTGAGCCCTACTCAAAACAGAGACAGACAGACAGACAGACAGTGATACTGGAGCCCCTACTCACAAACACAGAGACAGACAGACAGACAGACAGAGATACTGGAGCCCCTACTCACAAACACAGAGACAGACAGACAGACAGACAGTGATACTACAAACACAGAGACAGAGACAGAGATACTGAGCTCTACAAAACACAGAGAGACAGACAGACAGACAGACAGATACTTGGAGCCGCCTACTCAAACACAGAGACAGACAGACAGACAGTGATACTGGAGCCGCTACTCAAACAGAGACAGACAGACAGTGATACTGGAGCCCCTACTCAAACACAGAGACAGACAGACATACATACAGACACAGACAGACAGACAGACAGACAGTGATACTGGAGCCGCTACTCAAACAGAGACAGACAGACAGACAGACAGATACTGGAGCCCCTACTCACAAACACAGAGACAGACAGACAGACAGACAGTGATACTGGAGCCCTACTCAAACACAGAGACAGACAGACAGACAGACAGACAGACAGACAGACAGTGATACTGGAGCACCTACTCAAACACACAGACAGACAGACAGACAGACAGACAGACAGACAGACAGTGATACTGGAGCCGCTACTCAAACACAGAGACAGACAGACAGACAGACAGTGAGACAGACAGTGATACCCCCCTACTCAAAACAGAGACAGACAGACAGACAGACAGACAGTGATACTGAGCCCCTACTCAAACACACAGACAGACAGACAGACAGACAGACAGTGATACTGGAGCCGCTACTCAAACACACACAGACAGACAGACAGACAGACAGTGATACTGGAGCCCCTACTCACAAACAGAGACAGACAGACAGACAGACAGTGATACTGGAGCCCTACTAAAAAAGAGAGAGACAGACAGACAGACAGACAGTGATACTGGAGCCCTACTCAAACACACAGACAGACAGACAGACAGACAGACAGTGATACTGGAGCCCCTACTCAAACACACACACAGACAGACAGACAGACAGACAGTGATACTGGAGCCCCTACTCAAACAGAGACAGACAGACAGACAGACAGACAGACAGACAGTGATACTGGAGCCCCTACTCAAACACAGAGACAGACAGACAGACAGACAGACAGTGATACTGGAGCCCCTACTCACAAACACAGAGAGAGAATGATACTGAGCCCCTACCACAAACACTGCAGAGAATGAGGAGACTAATGCTAATAATGCTAATAATAATATTATCTTTATCATCATTATCTTTATTAATTATTGTTATTAGGGGAGGGCAACAATATGAAACTTGTTTATCGATATGATGCGCGTATTTTGATATCGAATATCGAAGTCTTCAAAAACACAGAAATACAAGAACTAGGGCTTGGCAATTAATCGCAGTTAACTTCTGAGATTAACGCGTACGAATTATTCATTTTTTTTTTTTTTAAAAACACGCTCCCTCTGTGTCTTGAGTTTGAACAGAAAGAGAACCACAGACCTGCATGACTGAACAAAGCGCTGAAAGCGAAGGACTTCTGAACGGGTGATTAACAAAAACAAAACAAAACAGAAAGCAAAACCTGGTCAGCTTCGAAAGAGGACTTTTTTTTTTTTGATCTCTGCAAGCCTGGCATCAGCCCACGTCTACGTGGGGAGCGACACTCTGGATTAAACAGAGTTTGCAATAAAACGAGGATTCCTGGACAGGTCCCTCGTGCGATCATCTGTTTATTATTTATTTGTACGTTGTGCGAGGGGGTTAATGTTTCCGTGGGACACTGTAAAAACGACGCGCTTGGGCCCTATAGCCTGGAGGTCGCCGGTTCGAGTCCAGGCTGTTCCTTTGCCGTGGACGGGAGCTCCCAGGGATTGGCAGAGCGCCCCCTGGGGAGAGGGAGGGTTTAGGTCGGCCAGGGTGTCCTCGGCTCACCAGCGCCCCCTGTGGTCTGGCCGGGCACCTGCGGGCTTGCCTGTAAGCTGTCCAAGAGAAAAAACATAACCGGACATTCCAAATCGAGGGGGGGAATAAATACAAATAATAATAATAATAATAATAATAATAATAATAATAATACCGTCACTCAAATTAAATTAAAATAATTGGTGGGCAACCCAGCACGAAAATAGAAAGGAGTGCCTCCAGTCTGCCTCCGAGACTTCGAAGCGGCGTTATCCCGTTTTCAGGCGGTTTATTTATTTCAAAATTGTTCCTATCCTTTTTTTTTTTTTTTAGTTTAGTATTGACTGTCGACCCAGGGGACTTTTTAGACCTAAAAAAAAAAAGAAGGACCAGGGGTCACAAATGGAGATTAGATAAAGGGGCATTCAGAACAGAAAATAGGAGGCACTTTTTTACACAGAGAATCGTGAGGGTCTGGAACCAACTCCCCAGTAATGTTGTTGAAGCTGACACCCTGGGATCCTTCAAGAAGCTGCTTGATGAGATTCTGGGATCAATCAGCTAACGACCAAACGAGCAAGATGGGCTGAATGGGGCCTCCTCTCGTTTGTAAACTATGTTCTTAAATACAAATACCAGAATTTAAACTCCTCTCAGACTGCACTAAAGTCCCCATTCTACCAGGAGAGAAAGAGGGGACTACATGAATCCTGTCGCAGCCGAAGAGACAACCTGAAACAACACATGACCTGCGTTACTGTCAATGGGGAGGGAGGGAGGGAGGGAGGGAGAGGGGGAGGGAGGGAGTCGTACTGTACTTGCAAAGGGACTGTTGTTTTCTGCTCCGAGGTGTGTAATGTTTACTTGCTGTATTAGAAATTGCTTTGGCAAGGGACAGCATTAACCCGCTGGTTGTTTCAGATCCTTAAAAGCCGCAGGAGAAGCCACGCGGTTTCAGAGTTGGGTGTGAAGTTCAGGAGTTGCAGTTCTGCTTCTGCCTCGTTGCATTAGCGTACAAATAAAAAGCAAGTCTCTGTGAGCCTACGTGAATTTATTTATTTATTTAAATAGAACAATATCGCGATATGGAAATTATCGATATCATAAAATATCGATATTGGTGCCCATCCCAATAAATAATAATAATAATAATAATAATAATAATAAGCATTATTCTTTTTATTATTATGATTAATAATGCTAATAAATTATAATGCTAATAATAATAATAATAATAATAATAATAATATCAGGTGCTAGTCCGCCACTGACTCATATTGCGTTTTGGGCCATTTTAATTTCTTTAAAATGAGCAAAGCGAGGGTGATATTAAAAGCAGTGATATTAAGCAGGTTTGCTAGAGAGAGAGAGAGAGGAGGTGGAGAGGAGAGGGAAAGAGGTGGGGAGGAGGGAGGAGGGAGAGAGAGAGGAATTCAAAATAAAGGAGAAATAATTTATCATGTAAAGAATCACAATTCTTCAATGCAAAGTGCACCAGTACAGTCAGATAGAGAGAGAAAGAGAAAGAGAAAGAGAGAGACACAGACACAGAGAGATAGAGAGAGAGATAGAGACTGATCTTCAATGGCAATGCAGACAGACAGTGGAGCTACAATGGCAATAATGGTTCTGTATTACACTGAGGGGCAATGGTAGCACAAGTATAGGGCAGCTGCAATGGGGTCAGGCTGGTAGAATGGGACCACAGTGTGCTGACTATACCCTAAATGATCTTCAATGGCAATGCAGACAGACAGTGGTTCTGTATTACACTGAGGGGCAATGGCAAAGTAATGGTTCTGTACTATACACTGAGGGACAGTGGAGCAAATGGCAATAGGTTCATTACAAGGGGCAATGGTAGGCAGCTGCAATGGGGTGAGGCTGGTAGAATGGGACCACAGTGTGCTGACTATACCCTAAATGATCTTCAGTGGCAATGCAGACAGACAGTGGAGCTACAATGGCAATAATGGTTCTGTATTACACTGAGGGGCAATGGTAGCACAAGTATAGGGCAGCTGCAATGGGGTGAGGCTGTGATGGACAGAGTTAAACATACAGATACTGGGAGGAGAGACAGATAGCTGGGACGGACAACTAGAAAGACAGACAGAGAGACATTGAAAGACTGATAAATGGATGTACAGAAAGTTAAACATGCAGATAGCTGTTAAACAGAGAGACTGGATTAACTCAGGCAGAGCGGGGGCGACTCAGCCCTGAATTGAAATGTCAAACAGGAAGTCACAGTTGTGAAGCCAGGGTGACCCTGCTCGCTTCCGGTCATTGTGTGGCATCCTGTGACGTTAACCCCTTCAAAGCCAGACAGGAAACCGAGCAGTGAAGTGTTATTGCAAGGAAACAAACACAGGGAGGGGAATCGGACTCCTATTGCACAGCAGTGTCACCCAGTCCAGGTTTTACTACCAGCTTGATCAGCCCCCAGTGTGTCTAGCTAACAAGCTCAGGTGTGTCTGATTATTAAACTCCTAGTGAAACCAGGAATGGATCACACTGCTGTGCAAACAGGAGTCCCTGAAACAGATTGAAGAACATACTTGAGTCTCCAATAATGAGCAGCTTGAACAGATGGTCATAATCCTTTCCAGCCATTCCCATTTCTTTTTCCTCGGAATCCAAGAATATTCCGGTTCCCAAAACGTCCAGAAATCCAAGGAATTCTTTCCCCTGCCCGCCCCCCACCCGCCAAGTAAACAAAACAAAATCTGTTTGTTTGTTTTCCACGTTGGGGATTCCAAGAGAACGGTGAAGAGAAACTTTATCCAGTTGTTTGTAAATCCAACAATTTTCCAGTCACTTTATTCCCAGTTTTGTTTTTTGCAAAAATTCCAAAAGAGGTAAAAACGAAAAGATTCCCAGTTTTTCCACACAAAAAAACACACCCAAAATTTCAGTTTTTGTAATCCCAAGAGAATTCCAGTAATCAGGAATTTCCCAGTTCTAAAGATACTTAATTCCAAAAAAACACAGACACACCACCACACACAAACTAGATTTCTTTCAAATGAAGTTTGCCATCTCTTTCCCCCTCAAAATATATATATATATATTTTTAAATATAAAACACACACTGTGAAACAACGCAGTGGCCAATTTAGTATTCAGAATCTTATCAATAACATTTAAAGTCGAGACGTCTCTTAGAACTACTTGGAATTCCAGTATTATCACAGAATAAATCTTAATTCTCCCAAAACTGTGAAAATCCTCATTTCTTTCATTGTTCTGTTCTTAAGCAAACTCGGTTTCAATTTGTTCTGCGTCGTTGTTTCTGAATCTGTTTCGATGAAACGCTTCCTCTCTCAATTTTCGGTGTGTTTTCACTCCCCACCCCAATTCTGGAATTTAAAAAATTGAGCTTAAGCTGGCTTGCTGTTTTTAAAAAAAAAAAAAAATCTAAATATTCTATTTACATCCAATAATATAAATTCTATTCGTATTATTTCTGGAGTAATTTTAAAGGCGAGAAGGTTCTCAGTTTGATTTCATCATATTTTCTGTCTGTCTGTCTGTCTGTCTGTCTGTCTCTTTTCTTAGATTATAGATAGAGAGATATTGAATGTAACTCTTCAGGAAGAAGTCAATAATCAATTTCTTAAAAAAAAAAAAATTAAATTTTCATCGATGTTCCTCTCTTTCCTTTTTTTTTCCTTCTCTCTTTTTTCAAAGACCAGGAATGTTATCTTTCCGTTTCAAAAGAAAATGTGGAATACTCAAAACTCCTGAAAAAAAAAGAGAAATAGATCAATTATTATTTAAAGTCAAAACATACACGTCTGCTTGACTTGAGTCTCTTCAGTTTCTGATTGAGTGTTATTGAAGTTCTGGATCAACTATCAATAATATCACAAGATCCACTCAACAAACAAACAGACAGGAGGAGAAACAGACACTTCCAATATCTCCCTCACACACACACACACACACACACACACTACACTGATGAAGGCACTAGAGCCCAAACGCTGGTCTGCTTGACTCAGTTTAGTTTCAATAACACTGATGAAGGCACTAGAGCCCAAACGCTGGTCTGCTTGACTCAGTTTAGTTTCAGTAACACTGATGAAGGCACTGGAGCCCAAACGCTGGTCTGCTTGACTCAGTTTAGTTTCAGTAACACTGATGAAGGCACTAGAGCCCAAACGCTGGTCTGCTTGATTCAGTTTAGTTTCAATAACACTGATGAAGGCACTGGAGCCCAAACGCTGGTCTGCTTGACTCAGTTTAGTTTCAGTAACGCTGATGAAGGCACTAGAGCCCAAACGCTGGTCTGCTTGACTCAGTTTAGTTTCAATAACACTGATGAAGGCACTAGAGCCCAAACGCTGGTCTGCTTGACTCAGTTTAGTTTCAATAACGCTGATGAAGGCACTAGAGCCCAAACGCTGGTCTGCTTGACTCAGTTTAGTTTCAGTAACGCTGATGAAGGCACTAGAGCCCAAACACTGGTCTGCTTGACTCAGTTTAGTTTCAATAACACTGATGAAGGCACTAGAGCCCAAACACTGGTCTGCTTGACTCAGTTTAGTTTCAATAACACTGATGAAGGCACTGGAGCCCAAACGCTGGTCTGCTTGACTCAGTTTAGTTTCAGTAACGCTGATGAAGGCTGCTTGACTCTCTCTCAGTCTCCTAGTTGTTTATCTTCCCCTGGAGTTGTAGTTTAGACTCTGAGATAACGATGCAGGCGTGGTTCATGTAAGGATGTTCCACTCAGCAAAACTGCAGACAAAGCACCGACTGTTTAAAATGCAACGCAGCTCCAGATTTATTTGCACAAACTCAGCTTCTAGTCTCTCTCTCTGTTTGGGAAATAAAACCAGCCAAGACAGGCAGGCAGGCACACGAGAGACACACACACACACGAGAGAGAGACACACGAGAGAGAGAGAGAGAGAGAGAGAGAGAGAGAGAGAGAGAGACACACAGAGAGAGAGACACAGAGAGAGAGAGAGAGAGAGACACACACGAGAGAGAGACACACGAGAGAGAGAGACACACGAGAGAGAGAGAGACACACACGAGAGAGAGAGACACACGAGAGAGAGAGAGACACACACACGAGAGAGACACACACACACAAGACACAGACACACGACAGAGGCAGACAGACACAGACACACACCTCTCTCACTCCCTGTTTTATTTCAAGCCTGTCCTTTAAATTGTGTATCAAACAGCTGTGTTGTTTCCAGTGCCTAAATTAGCCTGCCTGTCTGTCGGCCTATCTGCCTGCCTGTCAGAGGGAGGGGAGAGAGAGAGAGAGAGAGAGAGAGAGAGAGAGGCGAGATGATAGCTACACAACACTAACAAACTTCTAGAATAATAAGATCCGGCACTAGCTGTGACCCTCCCCGTAATCAAACACAGCTCTCTGTATTTGCAGAGACAACAACCGTGTTCAGATTGATACAAACACAACAAGGTGACTTTTAAAACACTGAGGTACAGACAGAGAGAGGGGAGAGGAGAGAAGAGAGGAGAAAGACAGAGGAGGAGAGCGGCAGAGGAGAGGAGAGCGACAGAGGAGAGGAGAGAGAGGGTGAGGAGAGAGAGGGCAAGAGAGGAGAGGAGAGTGACAGGAGAGGAGAGGAGAGACAGAGGAGAGGAGAGAGAGGGTGAGGAGAGAGAGGGCAAGAGAGGAGAGCGACAGAGGAGAGGGGGTGAGGAGACAGAGGAGAGAGAAGAGAGGAGAAAGACAGAGGAGAGCGACAGAGGAGAGGAGAGCGACAGAGGAGAGGAGAGAGACAGAGGAGAGGAGAGAGACAGAGGAGAGGAGACAGAGGACAGGAGAGAGACAGAGGACAGGAGAGAGAGGGTGAGGAGACAGAGGAGAGAGAAGAGAGGAGAGAGAAGAGAGGAGAAAGACAGGAGGAGAGTGACAGAGGAGAGGAGAGACAGGGTGAGGATAGAGAGACAGGGTGAGGAGAGAGAGGGCAAGAGGAGAGGAGAGTGACAGAGGAGAGGAGAGAGAGGGTGAGGAGACAGAGGAGAGAAGAGAGGAGAAAGACAGGAGGAGAGCAACAGAGGAGAGGAGATAGGGGAGAGACAGGGTGAGGAGAGAGAGGGCAAGAGAGGAGAGGAGAGCGACAGAGGAGAGGAGAGAGACAGAGAGGACACACCACAGATTAACTTGTATATAATACTGGGGTACACGGAGAGGGGAGGAGAGACAGAGAGAGATGGTTGACTATTTTCCAATAAAGCCTTTTTTTAATTGAATTTTTTAATTTATTTTTTATGTTTTGAATAGAAAGTCACACAGGCGCAGAGCCAGCACCCCTCCCTCTTGGAGGAAGGATGGAAATAAGTTATGCACGAGGTTACATAACTGAAAACGAAACTGTGCTAGCGAAAACGAGGATTATAAACCTGTCCGTCTGTCTGTCTGTCTGTCTGGTATTTTTAACTCTTTTGAGCAAGACTGGAATTCATCTGAATTTTGTGATTTCTTTGTAATGTAAATGTTCTTGTTTTTTTCTGTGAACTATTTATAAATATCTTTTGTAACAATAAAAGCCTTTTGCACACTTATCTGTCTGTGTATCGATGTGTGTGATTTTGTTTTTTCAAGTACTGATTAGTAGTGATATTTATATTAAGTAAATATAATATCTATGAGAGAGAGAGAGAGAGGCAAAGTCAACTGTAAACTGTGTGTATGTCTGTCTCTGTCTTTGTGAGTGTGTGTGTCTGTCTCTGTGTGTGTCTGTCTGTCTGTCTGTCTGTCTGTGTGTGTGTGTGTCTGTGTGTGTGTGTTTCTGTCTGTGTCTGTCTTTCTGTCTGTCTGTGTGTGTCTGTGTGTCTGTCTGTCTGTGTGTCTGTATGTGTCTGTCTGTCTGTCTGTCTGTCTGTGTGTGTGTCTGTCTGTCTCTCTCTGTCTGTCTGTGTGTGTGTGTGTGTCTGTCTGTCTCTGTGTGTCTGTCTGTCTGTCTCTGTGTGTGTGTCTGTCTGTCTGTCTCTGTGTGTCTGTCTGTCTGTCTGTGTGTCTGTCTGTCTGTCTCTGTGTGTGTCTGTCTGTCTCTGTGTGTGTGTGTCTGTCTGTCTGTCTCTCTGTCTGTGTGTGTCTGTCTGTCTCTGTGTGTGTGTGTGTGTCTGTCTGTGTGTCTGTCTGTCTGTCTGTGTGTGTCTGTCTGTCTGTCTCTGTGTGTGTCTGTCTGTCTGTCTCTGTGTGTGTGTCTGTCTGTCTGTCTGTGTGTCTGTCTGTCTGTGTGTGTCTGTCTGTCTGTCTCTGTGTGTGTGTCTGTCTGTCTCTCTGTGTGTCTGTCTGTCTGTCTCGGTATGTTTGTCCGTCTGTCTGTCTGTGATGTCATGACCTTAACAGTTATTTTAGTAAAATCTGCAGCAAAGTTGACAAGAGAGGGCGTTACATTAGCAACGGGTTCACATGGTTTTAAAAACAAAAAGAGATAAAAATGATCTGTATGGAAACCTGATGCTGTTAGGACCTAAACTAAAATTAAACTTTAAAATGAGTCAATAAATACGAAAATCAAATCTCTGCAAACAAGGAAAATACATATTTTCGCTTTAGTGTCAGAATGCCTCACCAACGAGATGTATATCGTTCTTCATATAACAAAACAATTATATAAATAAATAAACAACTTACATATAATTATACATATACACACACACTATATATATATATATAGTTTAGCCAATTAAAATACTAAAAAACAAAACAAAACAACACACATCAATTTCTCACTTTTTTTGACCCCCAATTCGTCCCCTTTCTATAGAATGAAAACGAAAAGTAATCGATAAACTACATATAGTATATAATATGCACCTAAATACACATGTATATAAACACACACACATTTATTATATATATAAATAAATAAAACGTCACTGTACTTTGATACTTACCTCGAATTTGCCACGCCACTCCCGGTGACCGTATTAATAAAACAATTAGGCTACTACTAATAAATCTTTGTGATATATGTCAAAAAGACGACACTTCCCTGAAGTAAACAAACGCGAAAGTGTTCGTGGTCGAGCAGCGGTCTGTTTTCAAGCCGTTCCGCCGGCCCCCTCGCTCCCTCTCCCCGCACAATTCCTCAGGAAACTATCCCGACCGGCCGCTACCGCCTCGGGCCCTGTCGCATTAAAACAATGCTCTCTCCTCTTTTTTCTCTCTCTCTCTCTCTTTCAAGACCACTCCTTCTCTTCTTCGGTTCTCCCGACTGGATTTGCATTAACGCTTAAATTCTTGCCTCCGCCCACGGCTCAGCGGACGCAACGGTATCTGCTGCCAACCGCCCCGCCTTTGGAGGAATAATCCTGCTTTTTTTTAATTGTCAATCCCATTACGTCACTTTAAGGCAACAGAGCTGTGTTACATTCCACTATTGAATCATTTAGCAGAGACGCTTTTATCCGAAGAGGCTTGCAGAGACTAGGAGGGTGAACTCTGCATCATCAACAACTGCTGCTGCTGCAGAGTCACTTTCAATAGGAGCTCGTTTGTTTGACGTCTCATCCGAAGGACGGAGCACAAGGAGGTGAAGCGACTCGCTCAGGGTCACACACACACAGGGAGTCAATTGCTGAGCCGGGATTTGAACCTCCTGGTATCAAGACCCCTTTTCTTTAACCTCTTGGTATCATTTTATAATATAGCTTACTTCATTTCTCCTTGGTGTCTGTGTTAGTTTACTACATTCTGAAGAGAGTTTAGTTTCATTAAAGCTGCAGACAGACAGACAGAGCCCCAATCCTGTTCAGTTTTGGCTACAATATAATCCCTTCTTCTTGGTGTCTGTGTTAGTTTACTACATTCTTACATTCTGAAAAGTTTTAGTTTCATTAAAGCTGCAGACAGACAGACAGACAGACAGACAGACAGACAGAGCCCCACAATCCTGTTCAGTTTGACGCTACAATATAATCCCTTCTTCTTGGTGTCTGTGTTAGTTTACTACATTCTGAAAAGAGTTTAGTTTCATTAAAGCTGCAGACAGACAGACAGACAGACAGACAGAGCCCCACAATCCTGTTCAGTTTGACGCTACAATATAATCCCTTCTTCTCGGTGTCTGTGTTAGTTTACTACATTCTGAAAAGAGTTTAGTTTCATTAAAGCTGCAGACAGACAGACAGACAGACAGACAGACAGAGCCCCACAATCCTGTTCAGTTTGACGCTACAATATAATCCCTTCTTCTTGGTGTCTGTCTTAGTTTACTAGTCTCCAATTAAACCCATTGCAATTGCTAACATACTGCTAAGTCTGTGTTGGTTTGCATTCAGTTCTAGTTGCCCACAGACATGTGTAACACAGGCTAGATCAGCCAATGTTTACAGCAGTGAGCACCAGCGCCATCTAGTGCACAGCTAGCACACTGCCAGCAAAACAAGCGGAAAGCTTGATGCGAAAGTATCAGACCACGGGATGTGGCGTCGGCTCTTCTATTAATAAAACACTTTGACAGATCTAGCCTGTGTTACATATCTGTTTATTAATTAATGAATTTATTTGTCATTTTCTTGGGTTATAGATAGATGGAGAGAGAAAGACCAGTCTTCAATGGCAATGCAATAATGGTTCTGTATGACACTGAGGGGCAATGGTAGCACAAGTATAGGGCAGCTGCAATGGGGTGAGGCTGGTAGAATGGGACCACAGTGTGCTAACTATACCCTAAATGATCTTCAATGGCAATGCAGACAGACAGTGGAGCTACAATGGCAATAATGGTTCTGTATTACACTGAGGGGCAATGGCAGCACAAGTATAGGGCAGCTGCAATGGGGTGAGGCTGGTAGAATGGGACCACAGTGTGCTAACTATACCCTAAATGATCTTCAATGGCAATGCAGACAGTGGAGCTACAATGGCAATAATGGTTCTGTATTACACTGAGGGCAATGGTAGCACAAGTATAGGGCAGCTGCAATGGGGTGAGGCTGGTAGAATGGGACCACAGTGTGCTGACTATACCCAAATGATCTTCAATGGCAATGCAGACAGACAGTGGAGCTACAATGGCAATAATGGTTCTGTATTACCCTGAGGGGCAATGGTAGCACAAGTATAGAGCAGCTGCAATGGGGCGAGGCTGGTAGAATGGGACCACAGTGTGCTGACTATACCCTAAATGATCTTCAATGGCAATGCAGACAGACAGTGGAGCTACAATGGCAATAATGGTTCTGTATTACACTGAGGGGCAATGGTAGCACAAGTATAGGGCAGCTGCAATGGGGTGAGGCTGGTAGAATGGGACCACAGTGTGCTGACTATACCTAAATGATCTTCAATGGCAATGCAGACAGACAGTGGAGCTACAATGGCAATAATGGTTCTGTATTACCCTGAGGGCAATGGTAGCACAAGTATAGGGCAGCTGCAATGGGGGCGAGGCTGGTGAATGGGACCACAGTGTGCTGACTATACCCTAAATGATCTTCAATGGCAATGCAGACAGACAGTGGAGCCACAATGGCAAAAATGGTTCTGTATTACCCTTGGGGCAATGGTAGCAAGTCCCAGCAGCTGCAATGGGCGAGGCTGGTAGAATGGGACCACAGTGTGCTGACTATACCCTAAATGATCTTCAATGGCAATGCAGACAGACAGTGGAGCCACAATGGCAATAATGGTTCAGATTAGAGGGCAATGGTAGCACAAGTATAGGGCAGCTGAGATGGGGCGAGGCTGGTAGAATGGGACCACAGTGTGCTGACTATACCCTAAATGATCTTCAATGGCAATGCAGACAGACAGTGGAGCTACAATGGCAATAATGGTTCTGTATTACCCTGAGGGGCAATGGTAGCACAAGTATAGGGCAGCTGCAATGGGGCGAGGCTGTGGACCAGAGAGAGAGAGACTTCGAGTTTGAAAAACAAGACGAACATTTATTATAAAACAACAACCAAAAAAAACACTTTTTTTTAAATTTTGCAAATCGCAGTCCCAGCTCAGGTGAAAGTCAAGGAGAATGCTCGGTACCCAAAGTTGGTGAAGATATCAATTTTGGCTGCTCCCCGCCACAGACAGGACCTGAGAGAGAGAGAGAGAGAGAGAGAGGGAGGGGCAGAAAGGGAGAGAGAGAGAGAGGGGGGCAGAAAGGGAGAGGGAGGGGCAGAAAGGAAGAGAGGAAGGGGCAGAAAGGGAGAGAGAGAGGGAGGGGCAGAAAGGGAGGGAGGCAGAGAGAGAGAGAGAGGGGGGGCAGAAGGCAGAAAGGGAGAGAGAGAGAGGGGCAGAAAGGGAGAGGGAGGGGCAGAAAGGGAGAGAGGGGAGGGGCAGAAGGGGCAGAAAGGGAGAGAGAGAGAGAGGGCAGAAAGGGAGAGGGAGGGGCAGAAAGGAAGAGAGGGAGAGGCAGAAAGGAAGAGAGGGAGAGAAAGGAAGAGAGGGAGAGAAAGGAAGAGGAGAGGATTAAAGACACTGAAACAAGCAGATTCTTACAAAGGCTCAAACCAAACCCCCTTTCCACACTGGCACTCCGAACCAGGTCACAATCCCACGCAGCGCGACACCACGTAACCCGGATCGGACCCGGGTGCAAGCGACCCGCCTCAGGCTGTGGGTCGACCCGGATTGACCCGGGCTGAGCGAGACAAAAAACAAACACGACAGCTGGGCCCGCCCGCGTGAAGGTTTCACATCCTTCCGTTCAAAATAAAAATAAAATGGACGGTTCTGGCTGACGGTTCAATCCGGAGAAGCCGGGATGGAAGCGTCTGTAGAGAAGGGCTGGGAATCAGACTCCTATTGCACAGCAGTGTCACCCATTCCAGGTTTTACTACCAGCTTGATCAGCCCCCAGTGTGTCTAGGTAACAAGCTCAGGTGTGTCTGATTATTAAACTCCTAGTGAAACCAGGACTGGATCAGACCGCTGACACACACACACACACACACACTCTCTCTCTCTCTCTCTCTCACCCGGTGCTCCTGGGAGCTGTAGTTCAGTCTCATGCTGT
>CM072709.1:8632977-8685477 GCA_036884735.1 Huso huso | reverse complement strand
TAATATATAAAACTATGGCTATTGAAACTCAGGGGGACTGTCTGAATCATTGCAGGAGCCACAGGACAGTATAATATATAAAACTATGGCTATTGAAACTCAGGGGGGGCTGTCTGAATCATTGCTGGAGCCACAGTCCAGTATAATATATAAAACTATGGGTATTGAAACTCAGGGGCTGTCTGAATCATTGCAGGAGCCACAGTCAGTATAATATATAAAACTATGGCTATTGAAACTCAGGGGGCTGTCTGAATCACTGCTGGAGCCACAGTCCAGTATAATATATAAAACTATGGCTATTGAAACTCAGGGGGCTGTCTGAATCATTGCAGGAGCCACAGTCCAGTATAATATATAAAACTATGGCTATTGAAACTCAGGGGGGCTGTCTGAATCATTGCTGAGCCACAGTCCAGTATAATATATAAAACTATGGCTATTGAAAACTCAGAGGGGCTGTCTGAATCATTTTATGAGCCACAGTCCAGTATAATATATAAAACTATGGCTATTGAAACTCAGGGGGGGGTTGTCTGAATCATTTCTGGAGCCACAATCCAGTATAATAATAAAACTATTTATTTTGAAACTAAAAGGGGGCTGTCTGAATCATTGCTGGAGCCACAGTCCAGTATAATATATAAAACTATGGCTATTGAAACTCAGGGGGCCTGTCTGAATCATTTTATCGTATCTTATTTCACCTGGTATTTAAAAACTTCGATCGAATGGACTTCGCGGCCTGTTCGGAAATCTAAAGTAAAAAAATAATAATAATAATAATTAATTAATTACAAAAAAAATAAGACATTTTTTAATTTTTTATTTAAAATACACATTTTCACAATATGAATGGCCAGAGAAAGTTTCGTCACAAGTGGTTCTCCAGAAACCAGGACTGGATCACACTGCTGTGCAGCGGGAGTCTGATTCCCAGCCCTGCAATAATAATGCTGGTTATCATCACAGGGATGGGAATCAGACTCCCGCTGCACAGCAGTGTGATCCAGTCCTGGTTTCACTAGGAGTTTAATAATCAGACACACCTGAGCTTGTTACCTAGACACACTGTGGCTGGTAGTAAAACCTGGAATGGGTGACACTGCTGTGCAATAGGAGTCTGATTCCCATCCCCGATAAAGAATGTCCTAATGTCCTGTTGTCCTGTCCCCCCCTCCCCCTCAAAGTCTTACCCCAGATCCGGACGGCTCCATCCTCACTCCCCGACAGACACTCGCCAGCAGAGTCACGCAGAGCCAGACAGTGGATATAATCAGAATGCCCTTCCAAAACCATCTGAGAGGAGAGGAGAGGAGAGGGGGATGAGAGAAACATCAGGGGAGTGGACAGGAGAAGAGAGAGGAGAGAGAAGAGAGGAGAGAGAAGAGAGGGGAAGAGAAGGGAGAGAGAAACATGAGAGAGGGGAGAGGAGAGGTGAGAAGAGGGGAGAGAAACATCAGGGGAGAGGAGAGGGCAGAAAGAGAGGAGAAGAGAGAGAAGGGGGAGAGAGAAACATGAGACAGGGGAGAGGAGAGGTGAGAAGAGAGGGGAGAGAAGAGAGAGAGGAGAGGAGAAACACGAGGGGAGAGGAGAGAGAATACAGAGAGAAGAGGGAGAGAGAAACATGAGACAGGAGAGGAGAGGTGAGAAGAAGAGAGGGGAGAGGAGAGAGAGGAGAGGGGAGAGGAGAAACATGAGGGGAGAGGAGAAGAGAGAGGGGAGAGGTGAGAGAAACATCAGAGAGGTGAGAGGAGAGACATGAGGGGAGAGGACAGAGAATACAGAGAGGAGAGGGGAGAGAGAAACATCAGAGAGGGGAGGTGAGAGAAGAGAGACAGGAGAAGAGATGGGAGAGGAGAGAGAGAGGAACAGAGGAGGAGGAGAAACATGAGAGGGGAGAGGAGAAGAGAGGGGAGAGAGAAACATGAGGGGAGCGGAGAAGAGAGAAACATGAGAAAAGAGAGAGGAGACAGCAGAGAGAGGAGAGAGAGTAATAACCCCTTGCTGGGAGCAGCGAGCCTCCGCTTGAGAGAGCTGGTTAATAAAACAAATGATTTGTGTGTCTTTATTACCTTGAAGTCGCCGGACTCCAGATCCATGACGTGGATCTTATTGTCGCCCCCAGCCATCAGCAACGAGTTATCCTGCAAGAGAGAGAGAGAGGGGGAGAGGAGAGGGGGAGAGGAGAGGGGGAGAGTTAGGGTTATTAGGGGAATTGCTTTGGCAAAATGTGTTTATTTTTGTCATGTCAATAAAGCTTATGGAATTGAAATTGAAATGATAGGGGAGGGGGAGAGGAGAGAGGGAGGGAGAGAGAGAGAGAGGGGAGGGAGTGAGAGGAGGGGAGGGAGGAGGAAAGAGAGGGAGAGGGGGAGAGGAGAGGGAAGGAGGGAGAGATAGAGAGAACGCGAGAGAGGAATTCAAAATAAGGGTGAAATCATTTATCATGTAAAGAATCACAATTCTTCAATGCAAAGTGCACCAGTACATCATAATAATAATAATAATAATAATAATAATAATAATGATAACGTGTGGGGAGTTTGAAGCTGCGATGCAGGAGCAGGAAGTGATGCGGGAGCAGGAAGCGTAGGCTGTGTTGATCTCACCTTCGTGTTGATGATCATGGCGTTGATCTCAGGAACCTCTAGACTGGTCCTGGAAAAGAGAGAGAAGGAAAGAGAGGGAGAGTGAGGGGGAGAGAGAGAGAGGGTGAGAGAAAGAGTGAGAGAGAGACAGAGAGAGAGGGAGTGAGGGGGAGAGAAGAGAGAGAGAGAGAGAGGGGAGAGAGAGAGGGGGGGAAGAGAGAGAGGGGAGGGGAGAGAGGGAGGGGGGAGAGGGAGAGAGGAGAGAGAGAGGGAGGGAGGGGGAGAGAGAGGGGGAGAGGGGAGAGAGGGAGGGGGTGGGAGGGGAGGGGGGGGGGAGAGGGATGGAGTGAAAGTAATGAAAATGCTGCTGCAGAGTCACTTCCAATAGGAGCTCGTTTGTTTGACGTCTCATCCGAAGGACGGAGCACAAAGAGGTGAAGTGACTTGCTCAGGGTCACACACACACACACACACACACACACACACACACAGGGAGTCAGTGGCTGAGCCGGGATTTGAACCTCCTGGTATCAAGACCCCTTTTCTCTAACCGCTGGACCAGCAAGACCTCCGACATGAAGAGACACACACACACAGACAGACAGACACACAGACAGACAGACACACAGACACACAGATAGACAGACACACACACACAGATAGACAGACAGACAGCCAGACACACAGATACACAGACACACAGATAGACAGACGCAGCCAGACACAGATAGACAGACAGACACACAGACAGACTCTAGTTTTTACTCACTTGTATTGTGGTTTGCGACTCCACACTGCTTTACTACCCCAGAGAGAGGGAGGAGGGAGGGAGGGGGGGTGAGGGGAAGGAGAGAGAGAGGGGTGAGGGGAGGCAGGGAGGGGGTGAGGGGGAGGGAGAGAGAGGGGGTGAGGGGGAGGCAGGGAGGGGGTGAGGGGAGGAGAGGGAGGGGGTGAGGGGAGGCAGGGAGGGGTGAGGGGGGGAGAGAGGGAGGGGAGGGGGAGGGGAGGGGGGGGGGGGGGGGGGGAGGGGGCAGGGGGAGGGGGAGGGGTGAGGGGAGGCAGGAGGAGAGATATAAGGCAGAATAACAACTCGCTAACAAAGGCGATTTGAAATTGAAAAACATGCAGCTACAACTGGAAAATAAATATTAAAATAATAATAATAATAATAATAATAACAACAACCTCTCCCAGTGCTCCCAGTCCCACGCTCACCTTCTTCACCAGTTCAGCCCAGTTCCAGGCTCTCACCTCTCCATTCCCAGCACTCAGTAACTGGGAGTCTGTGGAAAGCAGGCTGTAGACTGGACCATCGTGAGCTAGAGAGAGGGAGAGAGAGAGAGAAGGGGGAGAGAGGGAGAGAGAGAGAGAGAGAGAGAGAGAGAGAGAGAGAGAGAGGGAGAGAGAGAGAGAGAGAGGGGAGAGGGGAGAGAGGGGAGAGGGGGGGGAGAGGAGAGAGAGAGGAAGAGAGAGAGGAGACAGAGAGAGAGGGAGAGAGAGGGGGAGAGGAGAGAGAGAGGAAGAGAGAGAGAGGGAGAGAGAGAGAGAAAGGAAGAGGAGAGGAAGGAGAGAGGATCACAACTGATTACAGTGAATCCCAATACACCATCCAGCACACCACCACCCCCTTCAGACTGGAACCCAGGACTCCACAGGAAGGTGAAAGGCGGGTCAAATATATTTACATTAAACATAAATATATTTCTTACCTTTAAATGTTACAATTGGCATCTTGCTGTCTTCTGTGGCTTCAGGACCCAAAGCTGCAGACAGACTGAGAAGACAAGAGACACAGTCAAGCAGACCAGCGTTTGGGCTCTAGTGCCTTCATCAGCGTTATTGAAACTAAACTGAATCAAGCAGACCAGCGTTTGGGCTCTAGTGCCTTCATCAAGCGTTACTGAAACTAAACTGAGTCAAGCAGACCACCGTTTGGGCTCTAGTGCCTTCATCAGCGTTATTGAAACTAAACTGAGTCAAGCAGACCAGCGTTTGGGCTCTAGTGCCTTCATCAGCGTTACTGAAACTAAACTGAGTCAAGCAGACCAGCGTTTGGGCTCCAGTGCCTTCATCAGCGTTACTGAAACTAAACTGAGTCAAGCAGACCAGTGTTTGGGCTCTAGTGCCTTCATCAGCGTTACTGAAACTAAACTGAGTCAAGCAGACCAGCGTTTGGGCTCTAGTGCCTTCATCAGCGTTACTGAAACTAAACTGAGTCCAGCAGACCAGCGTTTGGGCTCCAGTGCCTTCATCAGCGTTATTGAAACTAAACTGAGTCAAGCAGACCAGCGTTTGGGCTCTAGTGCCTTCATCAGTGTTACTGAAACTAAACTGAGTCAAGCCGACCAGCGTTTGGGCTCTAGTGCCTTCATCAGTGTTACTGAAACTAAACTGAGTCCAGCAGACCAGCGTTTGGGCTCCAGTGCCTTCATCAGTGTTATTGAAACTAAACTGAGTCAAGCAGACCAGCGTTTGGGCTCTAGTGCCTTCATCAGCGTTACTGAAACTAAACTGAGTCAAGCAGACCAGCGTTTGGGCTCCAGTGCCTGTTTTTACCTGAACACTCCGATTTCTCCGTAGTTGTTTCCCGCGGCCAGGAATTTTCCACAGGGCGAAAAACTCTGGGAGAAAACAGTCATGTGTAAAACTTGAAGTGAACGCTGTGGATCAAACTGCGAGAGAGAGAGAGAGAGAGAGAGAGAGAGAGAGAGAGAGAGAGAGAGAGAGAGAGAGAGAGAGAGAGAGAGAGAGAGAGAGAGAGAGAGAGAGAGAGAGAGAGAGAGACTGTTAATGCTGTACCGATTCACTGTGTATCGATGACTCGCGATGCTTTCTTTACATGATGTATTGTAACATTGATCCATTCCCTGGTTTCACTAGGAGTTTAATAATCAGACACACCTGAGCTTGTTAGCTAGACACACTGGGGGCTGATCAAGCTGGTAGTAAAACCTGGAATGGATCACACTGCTGTGCAATAGGAGTCTGATTCCCAGGTAGGGTAGCCTTAACTCACACACTCAAAAACACAAAATTAGACCCAAATTTCTCATCCTTGACCTTTATTATATTAATATGAAAGAAGAAAAATGCCAAACTTAATTCACAGAAACAGCGTAAAACAAAATACACTCACATCTAGGGCTCTCGTTCCTCTCGTTATTATTATTATTATTATTATTATTATTATTATTATTATTATTATTAATTAAACGCCCAAATAAAAAAAACAGCTCCGCCCTATTTCCTGGAGGTCGCCGGTTCGGGTCCAGAATATTTGTTTTGTTTTGTTTTGATGTTACACAAAAGGGTTACATATCTTTTTTTTAAATGCGTTTATTAAAGTGCGTTTCTGTACAAAAAGCCCCTTTTTCAGCTGAAAGAAAAGTCAACCCAGTGGAGTAAACTTCGATGTTTTATCTGAGTCCAAAAAAAAACCAAAACAGAAAAATGTCATTAATTTCAAACAGCAGATCATCACGCTTTAGAAGTCAGTGGCTTTGAACATTATAAACATTATACCGCCGTTACTTTACCTCGTTTGGTCCCATAGTTGCAGTCTTCGGTGATTTGATATCCTTTTATCTACAGTAGTGTGGAATTTAATTATAAATATACTTCAAACAAAATGTTTGCAATGGAAACGACGACAAAAAGACAGCCGCGCGGATTCTCAAAGAGGGCCGCTCGCCGATGACGTCAAGGCGCCGCGGCGGCATGCTGGGAACTGTAGTTTTCATCTGGGCTAAATTGTAGTACAATTATATATATATATATATATATAATTGTACTACAGTTGGCTCTTTGAGCTAATATATATATATATATATATATATATATATATATATATATATATATATATATATATAAATATTATTTTGTTTATTAGCAGACGCCTTTATCCAAGGCGACTCACAGAGACTAGGGTGTGTGAACTATGCATCAGCTGCAGAGTCACTTACAACTACGTCTCACCCGAAAGACGGAGCACAAGGAGGTGAAGTGACTTGCTCAGGGTCCCACAATGAGTCCGTGGCTGAGGTGGGATTTGAACCCGGGACCTCCTGGTTACAAGCCCTTTTCTTTAACCACTGGACCACACAGCCTCCTATATATGCACCGCGGGACGACTACATAACCCAGAAACCACCTCGGTTATAGACTGAGGGACCAAGATGCACCGCGGGACGACTACATAACCCAGAAACCACCTCGGTTATAGACTGAGGGACCAAGATGCACCGCGGGACGACTACATAACCCAGAAACCACCTCGGTATATATATTTACAAGTTGAAAATATGATGCATTATGTGAATGATTCTACTCCGGTTAAAGTTTAATAAAGTTTCTTCAGCAGAAATTCTCATCTTGTTTTGTTTTGTGAATACAGTCTTAATGACTACTGTATCCGTATGCGCTAGTGTGGGTTAGCCGCGGTGCATCGTGGTCCCTGTAGTCTATAACTGCGGTGGTTTGTGGGTGGTGTAGTCCTCCCGCGGTGCATCTCCGAGGTGGTTTCTGGGTTATGTAGTCGTTTCTGGGTTATGTAGTCGTCCCGCGGTGCATCTTGGTCCCTCAGTCTGTAACCGCGGTGGTTTCTGGGTTATGTAGTCCTCCCGCGGTGCAGTGTGGGTGCCTGCATTTGTAAACTGCGCGTTGCTCGCACGGTTTAATCTGCTGTAAATCTCTAGTTTACTTTTTTTCGGGGCTTTCATTTCATTGGGTTTTTACTGCAGCCCCAAACCAAACCAAACCGATTTGTTTTGTTTTGTTTTCACACGGACTGAAGCCGATAGAGATCGCGGGAGCAGAGGTAAGCGGGGTCGGGAGAGAGGGAGAGAAAAAACGAATTCAAAAGAGCCGGAGCCCGAGGAGTGAATCCGAGGGGTGGGGAGGCCCGAGAGTTCAGACCCCGGGTCCGAGTTACATCGACGCGGGCCGGGCTAGTTAGTGTTTTGGGCAGGCTGCCGTGGCCTCATGACGGGGTAAAAGCCGTGAGGCCGGGGGAGGAGGAGGACGGCATGAAAACAGAATTTAGCGCGGAGGCCTGACGTGTCTCTGTCAGTCCTCGGGTTGGATTGGAGTTCAGGGCCGCGGAGAGTCAGGTTTCTTCACCGCAGTCCCGTGTGTTGTTTGCCGGTGTATCCCCCACGCGGCGGGCCGTTTTATATAAGTGTAACTACGTGGAATTAAAAAAAAAAAACACATTTGGGATATTTGAAATGTGTTATATAATTTCAAATATCTCAAATGTTGAATATATATAACAGCCCACTTTAAATTTCCAGCCTCTATTTGGAATTCACTATTATTATTATTATTATTATTATTATTATTATTATTATTATTATTATTTATTTCTTAGCAGACGCCCTTATCCAGGGCGACTTACAATCGCAAGCAAATACATTTCAAGTGTTACAATACAAGTAATACAATAAGAGCAAGAGATACAATAACTTTTGTTCAAGCAAAGTACAATATATATTACTTTAAATTGAAAACTTTGTTTGAATAATGTGTGTGTTTTTCATGAAGTAAAATCGTGTGCTTCATAGACATTGCGAAATATCTGCGTATTATTATTATTATTATTATTATTATTATTAACAATAAACACCGAACGATGCCACGCAAACTACACGGCACTAGCAGAATCGTAATAATATATAATCTATACTCGTATCTACTAGCGTGTTTAAAAAGTCAATATCGAAATTCGTGTGGGTTTCGTTTAACCGGCTCGTCTGTTTGACCGATTTGTATCGATCGTTGTTACAGTCTGAGCTGCTGGTTTTCGGTGTTTTATTTTCAACCCCGACTTTTTTCCTCTCCTCTTTAAGAATTAAATTGATCCCCGTTAAAGCCAATGCGTCTCTCTCAAGCTGAGAAACGCGTTCATTGTACAATTTCGTTTTTACAGCGTTTCGTTTCTTTCAGTGAAACAACTGAACGGTTTTTTTTTTTTTTTTTTTTTTTTTAAATCGTACGTCTTGACTATTTATTTTATTTTCAATGTAAATCCAGTCACGCCGCTGAACGGTTTTAATGAGGGCGCGTCCCGCAGAAAATGTTTCATTTTTCATTATCGCTTTCCTTCAGATACACGTTCTGCTTGCGGGAGAGAAAGTCTCTCTCTCTTCTCTCCTCTCCTCTCTCTCTCTATAGTTCAATTCAATTCGGCTTTATTAACATGTCAGTAAGTGTCGCCAAAGCACATACGTGCGGCATAAACAACTCAAATATATAAAGACAGAGAGAACATCTTTTAATACTAAACAGTATTCCTCCATCCTCTATATGGAATAACTCAATGTGAAGCAGTACCCCCTCTATTAAACAGAATCCCAACTCTCCCTCTCTCCTCCTCCTCCTCTCCCTCCTCCCTCCTCCTCCTCCTCCTCTCCTCCCTCCCTCCTCCCTCCCTCCCCCTCCTCCCTCCCTCCCTCCCTCCCTCCCTCCTCCTCTCCCTCCTCCTCCTCCTCCTCCCTCCCTCCTCCCCTCCCTCCCCTCCTCCCTCCCTCCTCCTCCCCCTCCTCCTCCCTCTCCTCCTCCCTCCTTCCTCCCTCCCTCCTCCTCCCTCCTCCTCCCTCTCCTCCTCCCTCTCCTCCCTCCTCCCTCCTCCCTCCCTCCTCCTCCTCCCCCCCTCCCTCCTCCTCCCTCCCTCCCCCCCTCCCCCTCCCTCCCCTCCCTCTCTAGTGTGACGTGTTCACGGTTTGTCCTTCAGGCTATGACAGGTCTCCACATATTGACCAGCCAGTCTGGCTGTGTGTGTTACCCCCCTCCCCTCCCCAGCAGGATTAACAGCTTTTGGGTATCGTGCATTTTGGGGGATTCTGGGACTAAACCGCAGAATTTGGGAAAGAAAATGTCCCTTATTCCTCTCCCTCTCTCTCCTCTCTCTCTCTCCTCTCCCTCTCCTCCTCCCTCCTCTCCTCTCTCCTCTCCCTCTCTCTCTCCTCTCTCTTGCTATCTCTCTCTCTCCTCCCTCCCTCTCTCTCTCCAGTAGGATGTACAATGGGATCGGGCTGGTCACCCCCCTCCCCAGCAGGATTAACAGCTTTTGGTATACCGGAGTGGCACCAAACGAATTTGGGGAAGAAAATGTCCCAGCCTCTCTCCCTCTCTCCTCCCTCTCCTCTCTCTCCTCTCCTCTCTCCTCCCCTCTCTCCTCCCTCTCTCTCCTCTCCTCTCGCAACCTGTCCACTCCTCCTCTCTCTCTCAGTGGGATGTACAGATCGGGCTCCCCGCGAGGGGGGCCCGGCAGGACGCCAGGACAGACGAGGAGCTGGACAAACTGGAGAGCAGCCTGACCAGAGCCCCCAACCCCGAGATACTGGAGCACGAGAGGAAGAGGGGGCTGGAGCTGAAGTGTGCACAGCTGCAGGACATGATGGAGGAGCAGGGGTGAGGAGAGCATCGCCTTCGATAGTGTGTGCGTGTGTGTCCTGGGGGAGAAGGGAGAGAGGGAGAATTGAGTGTGTCTTTCTCTCTCTCTGTGTTCGTCAGGTTCTCTGTGCAGGAGATCGATGAAGATGTTCGAGTCTCTCTGTGTTCATGTCTCTCTGTGTTTGTCAGGTACTCTGTGGAGGAGATCGATGAGAAGGTTGCCACCTTCAGGCTGATGCTTCAAGAGAAAGAGGAGCCGCCGATCAAAGAGGGAGCGCCGAGCGAGAGACCCACGTGAGTCACGCACACACACCCCGAGTGAGAGACCCACGTGAGTCACACACACACACACCCCGAGCGAGAGACCCACGTGAGACACACACACACCCCGAGCGAGAGACCCACGTGAGACACACACACACACCCCGAGCGAGAGACCCACATGAGTCACGCGAGCCCACACACCGAGCGAGAGACCCACACACCACACACACCGAGCGAGACCCACGTGAGTCACGCACACACACACACCGAGCGAGAGACCCACGTGAGTCACGCACACGCACACACACACACACACACACACCGAGCGAGAGACCCACGTGAGTCACGCACACACACACACCGAGCGAGAGACCCACGTGAGTCACGCACACACACACACCGAGCGAGAGACCCACGTGAGTCACGCACACGCACACACACACATACACACACCGAGCGAGAGACCCACGTGAGTCACGCACACACACACACACACAGACCCACGCGGAGTCACGCACACACACCCGAGAGACCCACGTGAGTCACGCACACACACCCCGAGCGAGAGACCCACGTGAGTCACGCACACACCCGGGCACACCCACATGAGTCACACACCCCGAGCGAGAGACCCACGTGAGTCACGCACACGCACACACAGACCCACGAGTCACCGAGCGAGAGACCCACGAGTCAGTCACACACACGCACACAGACCCACGTGAGTCACACACCGAAAGAGAGACCCACGTGAGTCACGCACACACACACCCCGCGAGAGACCCACGTGGAGTCACGCACACACACACCCCAGCGAGACCCACGTGGAGTCACGCACACGCACACACCGAAGCGAGAGACCCACGGAGTCACGCACACCTCGAAGCCCCACGTGAGTCACGCACAGACACACCCCGACGAGAGACCCACGCAGTCACGCACACCCCTCGAAGGCAGAGACCCACGTGAGTCACGCACACCACACCGGCGAGAGACCCACGTGAGTCACGCACACACCCCCGAAGCGAGACCCACGAGTCACGCACACACACCGAAATAGAGACCCACGTGAGTCACGCACACGCACACACCGAGCGAGAGACCCACGTGAGTCACGCACACACACCCCGAGTGAGAGACCCACGTGAGTCACGCACACACACCCCGAGCGAGAGACCCACGTGAGTCACGCACACACACACCGAGTCAGACCACACCGAGAAGAGACGCACGCCACGCCACACCCCGAAGAGACCCACGAGTCACGCGCACACACACACACACCGAGCGAGAGACCCACGTGAGTCACGCACACCTCGAGGAGAGACCCACGGAGTCACGCACACACCGACCGAGAGACCCATGAGTCACGACACACACACACACCGAGCGAGAGAGACCCAATGGAGACCCAAGTCAATACAAACACCGAAAGCGAGAGACCCACGGAGTCACACACACACACCGGAAGGAGAGACCCACGTGAGTCACGCACACGCACACCGCTAGAGACCCATCACGTACACCCTCGAGCGAGAGACCCACGTGAGTCACGCACACACACCGAGCGAGACCCACGTGAGTCACGCACACACACACCGAGCGAGAGACCCACGTGAGTCACGCACACACACCACCGAGCGAGAGACCCACGAGTCAGTCACCCCGCCCACGTGAGTCACGACACACCGAGCGAGACCCACGAGAGACCCACGTGAGTCACGCACACAATACACCGAGCGAGAGACCCACGGAGTCACGCACACACACCTGAAGCGAGACCCACGTGAGTCACGCACACACACACACACCGAGAGACCCACGTGAGTCACGCACACACACCCCGAGCGAGAGACCCACGTGAGTCACGCACACACACACACCGAGCGAGAGACCCACGTGAGTCACGACACACACCTCGACCCCACGTGAGTCACGCACACACACCCCAGCGAGACCCACAGTCACGCACACACACACCGAAGAGAGACCCACGTGAGTCACGCACACACACACCGAGCGAGAGACCCACGAGTCACCCACGTGGACACCCCCCCCCGAAACAGAGACCCACGTGGAGTCACGCACACACTGAGAGAGACCCACGTGAGACGCACACACCGAGCGAGAGACCCACACACACACACAAAGGAGAGACCCACGAGTCACGCACACACACCCTTTAGCGAGACCCACGTGAGTCACGCACACACACCCTCGAAGCGAGAGACCCACGTGAGTCACGCACACACACCCCGAGCGAGACCCACGGAGACCGAGTACACACACACAGAGACCCACGCGAGAGACCCACGTGAGTCACGCACACGCACACACCGAGCGAGACCCACGTGAGACGCCGCACACACCGCGCCCACACACCGAGCGAGAGACCCACGGAGTCAGCACACACCAGTGAGAGACCCACATACGCACACACACCGAGCGAGAGACCCACGTGAGTCCGCACACGCACACAATACCCCGGAAAATGTGAGTCACGCACACACCCCGAGCGAGACCCACGTGAGTCACGCACACACACACACCGAGCGAGAGACCCACGTGAGTCACGCACACACACCCCGAGCGAGAGACCCACGTGAGTCACACACACACACACCGAGAGACCCACGAGACCACGTGAGACCCACATGACACACACCCCGAGCGAGACCCACGTGAGTCACGCACACACCCCGACGAGAGACCCACGAGTCACGCATTACCACACCGAAAGTGAGACCCACGTCACGCACACACGCACACCGAGCGAGACCCACGTGAGTCACGCACACACACCCACCGAGTCAGCTCACCCACGGAGTCACGCACACACACACCGAAACAGAGACCCACGGAGTCACACACACACACCACCGAGAGACCCCCGTGGAGTCACGCACACACACACCGAGCGAGAGACCCACGGGAGTCACGACACACACCGAGACCACGCCACACATACACAGAGACCCACGTGAGTCACGCACACACACACACCCCGAGAGACCCACGGAGTCAGAGACCCCGACGTTGACCCACGATCGCATACGCAGCACACACACACACCGAGTGAGACCCACGTGAGTCACACGCTCACACACACACACTGCTCCACACAGATATACAACTGTACAAACAAACACACACACACACACACAGAGTCCATGCTAACCCCCACCCCCACCACCGTCTCCAGGGCAACGGAGACGCACCAGCTGGCCGCAGCCAATCAGCTGAAGAACGAGCGCCTGAGAGCCGCCGATCCGAGAGGAGAGAGCAGGAGGAGAGGAGCCCTTCCATCCGAGAGAGGAGAGAGCAGGAGGAGAGGAGAGCAGGAGGAGAGGAGAGGAGAGGACAAGGAGGAGGAGAGGAGAGAGCAGGAGGAGAGGAGCAAGATAGAGTACAAGTGGGGGAGGAGAGGAGAGGAGAGAGTAGGAGGAGAGGAGCAAGAGAGTACAAGTGAGGGAGGAGAGGAGAGCCCGAGAGCGGGAGAGGAGAGAGCAGGAGGAGAGGAGCAAGAGAGAGTACAAGTGAGTGAGGAGAGGAGAGAGCAGGAGGAGAGGAGCAAGAGAGTACAAGTGAGAGAGGAGAGAGCAGGAGGAGAGGAGCAAGAGAGTACAAGTGAGAGGAGAGGAGAGGAGAGAGCAGGAGGAGAGGAGAGAGAGAAGTGAGGGAGGAGAGGAGAGAGCAGGAGGAGAGGAGCAAGAGAGTACAAGTGAGAGGGAGAGGAGAGGAGAGAGCAAGAGAGTACAAGTGAGGGAGGAGAGGAGCAAGAGAGTACAAGTGAGTGAGGAGAGGAGAGAGCAGGAAAAGAGGAGCAAGATAGAGTACAAGTGAGTGAGGGAGGAGAGGAGCAAGAGAGTACAAGTGGGAGGAGAGGAGCAAGAGAGTACAAGTGAGTGAGGAGAGGAGAGAGCAGGAGGAGAGGAGCAAGAGAGTACAAGTGAGAGGAGAGGAGCAAGAGAGTACAAGTGAGGGAGGAGAGGAGCAAGAGAGTACAAGTGAGTGAGGAGAGAGGAGGAGAGGAGCAAGAGAGTACAAGTGAGTGAGGAGAGGAGAGAGCAGGAGGAGAGGAGCAAGAGAGAGTACAAGTGGGGAGGAGAGGAGAGGAGCAAGAGAGAGTACAAGTGGGGGAGGAGAGGAGAGCCTGAGAGCGGGAGAGGAGAGAGCAGGAGGAGAGGAGCAAGAAAGACAGTACAAGTGAGGAGAGGAGCAAGAGAGTGTGAGTGAGGAGAGAAGGAGTACAAGTGAGAGAGCGAGGAGGGTCAGATAGGAGAGGAGTAAGGAGCACGTGTGAGTGAGGGGACAGAGCATCATGATGATACATTTTCAATTTGATTTTCCAGAATTATCCAAGAGGAATCCGAGGGATCTGCTACCTCCCCCCCCGGCCGCACCAAGAAGAAGAAAAAGAACAAGGCTAAAGAGAGGTGAGAAAGAGGGGATGAGAGGGAGGAGAGGAGACTCTGACACAATCGATAACTTCAGCAGTTTTATTGAGAGGCTGGGATCGTCCGGATGGATCTCTCCGGGGGGCTGATAATCAGGCGAGGGCGGCTGGTGTCTATCGGGCCGATTTTCACCCGCTCAGAGTGAATTAAGAAACAGCTGCTTGGGTTTGTGTGGGTCGCTGTTCTCCACAGAGTCTGAAGAAAAAGCAGCGATCGTCACAAACCCAAGCAGCTGTTTCTTAATTCACTCCGAACGGGTGAAATCAGCCCGATCAACACCAGCCGCCCTCGCCCGATTTCTGCGGAGAAATCCGTCCAGACGATCCAGGAACCGGTTTCTGCAGGTCTGTCCGTCTGTCTCGCTTACATTTTCACACACATCTAGAGAAACGCTCGTTCGACTGTGATGAAACTCGCTCAGGATCTTCAACTCACCAGCTATTGAGAGGAGTGTGGAGTCTGTCCGTCTCTCCCTCGTGTTTGCAGTAGATCGCTGCTCTGTAGTTTTTTAATTCTGTATTTAAAAATCTTTTGTAGGAATTCAGACAGTGAGTCTCCGTCACCGCAGCGATCGAAGAAGAAATCAAAGAAAAAGAAACAGAGGCAGAGTAACCTTATTAATGTCACTGTTGCTGAATTTATTAGCATTGTTGTTTAAGTGATTGCTGTTTGTAGTTTATCAGTGCTTATTGATGGTGCTTATTATTATTATTATTATTATTATTATTATTAATAATATTAATATTATTAATAATATTATTTTTATGCTCGTTATTAGAAGTCTGTTTTTATTAATTACATGCAGTAGTGGGACTTTTCTATTTGTTAATATAGGGTTATAAACTCGCATTTTAAAAAAATGACCCTCTCGCTTGTCTCTTTCTCTAACCCCTCTCCCCCTCTCTCTCCCTCCCCTCCTCTCTCTTCTCCTCTCTCCCCTCCCCTCTCTCTCTCCCCCCTCGCTCTCTCTCCCCCTCTCGCTCTCTCCCCCCTCTCTCTGTCTCTCCTCTCACCTCTCTCTTGCTCTCCTCTCTCTCCCTCTCTCACCTCTCTCTCTCGCTGTCTCTCACTGTCTCTCACTGTCTCTTTCTCCCTCTCTCTCTCACCTCTCTCTCGCTGTCTCTCTTCCTCTCTCACCTCTCTTGCTGTCTCTCCTCCTCTCTCCTCCACCTCCCCTCTCTCCTCTCTCTCTCTCTCTCTCTCTCTCTCTCTCTCCCCCTCTGCCTCTCTGTCTCTCCTCTCTCCTCTCTCCCTCTCTCACCTCTCTCTCTGTCTCTCACTGTCTCTCTCCCTCTCTCTCGCTGTCTCTCTTCCTCTCTCACCTCTCTCTTGCTGTCTCTCCTCTCACCTCTCTCTCTCCTTTCACCTCCCCCTCTCTCCTCTCACCTCTCTCTGTCTCTCTCTCTCTCCTCTCTCTCTCTCTCTCTCTCTCTCTCTTTCTCTCGCTCTCAGATCCAGCTCCGAGCAGAAAACTCGGAAACGAGGGTGAGTTTCAGTCTGAGAACCGAGTCATTTAGAAAGAACCACAGTTTAGGTTTGTGTTTTTAAATTTAATTGCTGTCATTACTGCTATATTTTGTAGCCTCTCTCTCTCCCTCAAACTGGGTCAATTTTATTTTTACAATTACAGCAGAATTTGTTTCTGAAATTAGTTCCAATTTCGATGCTATTATGTTCCATTTACAATCAGCTGCAATTACAATTCTGCTCGAATTATAATTCACCCTAGATCTGCTCTACAGTGATTGGACAATTTTATAAAGCCCCTCTCTCTCTCTCTCTCTCTCTCTCTGTTTTCAAACCTTCCCCCTCTTCTTTCTCTCTGCCAGGTCTCGTAGCCCAAAGGACAAAAGCAAATTGAAGGGGAAAGAGAAGACACACAGGTGAGGAATATACCATAGACTCCTATTGCACAGCAGTGTCACCCATTCCAGGTTTTACTACCAGCTTGATCAGCCCCCAGTGTGTCTAGATAACAAGCTCAGGTGTGTCTGATTATTAAACTCCCAGTGAAACCAGGACTGGATCACATTGCTGTGCAGCGGGAGTCTGATTCCCAGCCCTGTATATTAAGAAGTCATCCTTCTGAATTGTCTCTGTGCCTCTCCAGAAGCCCCAGCCAGTCTCCGCCCCCGCAGAGACGAGGTCACAGAGGAAGCCCCTCCCACCCGGCAAGCTCCTCCTCTTCCCCTTCCTCTAGAGGCAGTCGAAGGTCAGTCGCAATGTTATCTAAACTATTCATTTAGAAATACTAAAACGTAATTCAATGGCAAACGTTTCCACTGGAAGTCTTTCTCGGCGTCTTCAGTGTGAATTCAACGGCAAACGTTTCCACTGGAAGTCTTTCTCAGCATCTTCAGTGTAAATTCAACGGCAAACGTTTCCACTGGAAGTCTTTCTCAGCGTCTTCAGTGTGAATTCAATGGCAAACGTTTCCACTGGAAGTCTTTCTCAGCATCTTCAGTGTAAATTCAACGGCAAACGTTTCCACTGGAAGTCTTTCTCAGCGTCTTCAGTGTGAATTCAATGGCAAACGTTTCCACTAGAAGTCTTTCTCAGCGTCTTCAGTGTAAATTCAATGGCAAACGTTTCCACTGGAAGTCTTTCTCAGTGTCTTCAGTGTAAATTCAATGGCAAACGTTTCCACTGGAAGTCTGTCTCAGCGTCTTCAGTGTGAATTCAATGGCAAACGTTTCCACTAGAAGTCTTTCTCAGCATCTTCAGTGTAAATTCATGGCAAACGTTTCCACTGGAAGTCTTTCTCAGCATCTTCAGTGTGAATTCAACGGCAAACGTTTCCACTAGAAGTCTTTCTCAGTGTTTTCAGTGTAAATTCAATGGCAAACGTTTCCACTAGAAGTCTTTCTCAGCGTCTTCAGTGTAAATTCAACGGCAAACGTTTCCACTGGAAGTCTGTCTCAGCGTCTTCAGTGTAAATTCAATGGCAAACGTTTCCACTAGAAGTCTTTCTCAGCGTCTTCAGTGTAAATTCAACGGCAAACGTTTCCACTGGAAGTCTTTCTCAGCGTCTTCAGTGTGAATTCAATGGCAAACGTTTCCACTAGAAGTCTTTCTCAGCGTCTTCAGTGTGAATTCAATGGCAAACGTTTCCACTGGAAGTCTGTCTCAGTGTCTTCAGTGTAAATTCAACGGCAAACGTTTCCACTGGAAGTCTGTCTCAGCGTCTTCAGTGTGAATTCCTCAATAGAGTTCTGTCATGCTTGAATCGTTTGAGTATTTATTAAAATGCACAGTACAAAAAAATCAAACCACAATACGTTCATAAAACATATTACACATCTACCTCAATCATACCATTGAAATAACATTCAAACAGTATAATAAATACATATACACACATATGCATATAGACACCTGCAATAATAATAATAATAATAATAATAATAATAATGCAATATAAGTTACATTAAAACCCATTAAGACAAGAAAGCCATTTTATAAAAGTAAGTTTTCAGTCTTGATTTAAAAACTGTAATGGTCCCGGCTTCCCTGAACGACGCAGGCAGAGCATTCTGATTCAGTTAACCCTAGGAATACAGATGCTACCAGCACCACAGAATTAACACGGACACAAACAAGATGGCTGCTTCCGCATCCAGCGCTCAAAGGACATCACGGACATTTGCAGAGCCTTTTTTGAGATGTTATAGTAATAAAATAATGACTTGGATCGCATTGCTGAGGAGTCTGGTGATAAAACGAGTGATCAGGAGATGACGATGAAGAGGTATGTGATAAATACAGCGGACAAGGAGCGGGGCTGGAGATGCAGTACCAAGAGTCCTGTTGATATGCAGAGCCTTTTAAAAACTGTTTTACTGCGAATAAAAATACATAAAACAGCGCGTGTGAAAATAAATTGGACTACAAAAGGGTTAAAAGTGTAACATTTAGCATTTTTTTTTTTGGTTCCCAAACCCCTACCCCATTTCAGCAAGTCCCCTATCCCCGTCAGAGACGCACCACCCCCTCATCCAATCAAGAGAGGCGAGGAGGGAAGGGGGCGGTCCCCGGCCCGGTCAGCCACGCCCCCTAGAGGCAGGAAAGGCCGGGCCCACGAACACAGCAGCGGCGAGCGATCAGGGAGCAGAGAGGTAAGCGACCTGTTTCTGTTGCATAATTTTTTTTTTTTTCTGTGTCTCTCTGTAAGAACTCGTGGATTGATATCAGGAGGTTCAAATCCCGGCTCAGCCACTGACTCCCTGTGTGTGTGTGTGTGTGTGTGACCCTGAGCAAGTCACTTCACCTCCTTGTGCTCCGTCCTTCGGATGAGACGTCAAACAAACGAGCTCCTATTGGAAGTGACTCTGCAGCAGCAGCAGTTGTTGATGATGCAGAGTTCACCCCCCTAGTCTCTGGAAGTCGCTTTGGATAAAAGCCTCTGCTAAATGACTCAATAATAATTCAGAATTATTGTGGGTCGCTGTTCTCCGCAGAGTCTGAAGAAAAAGCAGCGATCGTCACAAACCCAAGCAGCTGTTTCTTAATTCACTCTGAACGGGTGAAATCAGCCCGATCGACACCAGCCACCCCTGTCTGATTGTCAGCACCCGATTTCTGCGGAGAGATCCGTCCCAGTAATAGGTTTCTGTAGCTCTAGCTTGACCCTTTTGATGCATGAAATACTGAGGGGGGAAAAAAAAGTTTGACACTATTATATTTTATCGACCGTTTACTTTTACAGGGTCAGAACGCTTTTTATGTTGCAAGATTTTCCCTTTTAAGTGTTTTTTTTAATTTGTTTTTATTTATTTATTTATGAATTGTTTATTTAGATGTGTGTGTTTTTTTGTTTTTTTTTTAAAAACAGAAGTCTCCAGGCCGTCCCACGACAGACAGAGGCGACAGGGGGGGTCCCAGAGAGAACCCCAAAAACAGGTTGGGGTCCCCAGCTCCAAGGAAAGGGGGCAGGGATGACAGGGGCAGAGGAGACGCCCCTAGGAGGGAGAGGGAGTCCCCAAAACGCAGGCAGAGGGGGCCATCGCAGGACAGAGGGGACAGGGGGTCCCCCAAACACAGGCGCAGCCCCCCGAAACACAACCGGGAGGCCAGAGGAGAAAAATGGCAGAGCAGCTTGACCAAAGACAGAAGATACAGCCCTGAAAGAGAATCGAGGGGGCAGAGAGGAGAGAAAGGAGAAAGGGGCTCCCCTAGAAACAGGAGAGGAGGAGGAGGGGAGAGGGGGACCCCAGAAAAGGAGCACCCCAGAGCTGAGAGGAGAGACGGACCAGGAAGAGGGGGGGAGAGGGGGACCCCAGATAGAGATCGGAGGATGGGGAGACCGTCCGACAGCCGTTCCATCGATAAAGATCGCTCTCCTCAAAAGTCCAGGCAGAATGAAAGGCAGAGGCCGGCTCGCTTTCTTCCTCCTCCTCCTCCTCCTCCTCCTCCTCCTCCTCTTCCTCCTCCCCATCTCCCTCTCCGTCCCCCAAAACTAACGGGAAGGACCGGAGGAGAGAAGGAGAGGGGGATAAAGGGAGGAGGATGGGAGGAGAGAGGGCTGTGGAAGTGGTGGCTGCTCCTGCTGAAGTATCTTTTACTGCTGCGAGATTTAGTGACGGTGATAATGTGAAAAATGATAATCGTAATGACCGAAGCACAGGAACTGGTAGTCTGGGTTACAAAGAACTGGGTAAACGGGGAACAGAGATCCTGCCGCAAAAGGAGAAGTTAGGATCGAGCTTTAGCCCCAAAATCTCCACTAACTCTCGCTCGGAATCTGCCAAGGTCGTCGACTCGTTTGAGGAAGGAGAGCTAGAGACGGAGAAGAGAGATGGGAGAGGTGAGGAGGAAGAGAGGAGGAGTGATGGGCGGAGAGGCGAGGAGAGAAAGAGGGATGGGAGAGGTGAGGAAGAAGAGAGGAGGAGTGATGGGTGGAAAGGCGAGGAGAGAAAGAGGGATGGGAGAGGCGAGGAGGAAGAGAGGAGGAGTGATGGGCGGAGAGGGAGAAAGAGGGAGAGAAAGGCGGATGGGAGAGGAGGAGGAGGAAGAGAGGAGGAGAGAAAGAGGGATGGAGAGGCGAGGGAGAAAGAGGGATGGGAGAGGCGAGGAGGAAAGAGGGAGGAGAGAGGGGAGGAAGAGAGGAGGATGGGCGAGAGGCGAGAGAGAGAGGGATGGGAGAGGCGAGGAGGAAGAGAGAAGGATGGGCGGGAGGGGCGAGGAGAGAAAGAGGGATGGGAGAGGCGAGGAGGAAGAGAGGAGGAGTGATGGGCGGAGAGGCGAGGAGAGAAAGAGGGATGGGAGAGGCGAGGAGGAAGAGAGAAGGGATGGCGGGAGGGGCGAGGAGAGAAAGAGGGATGGGAGAGGCGAGGAGGAAGAGAGGAGGAGTGATGGGCGGAGAGGCGAGGAGAGAAAGAGGGATGGGAAAGGTGGAGGAGAAAAGGGAGAACTGTCTTGCTCAACCACCGCCGAGAGAAGAAGCCAGGGCAACACAAACGCTTTGGGAATCCGAAACGACAAGACCAGCGGGATCGGGACTTCGGAATCCGGAAAGCTGGGATCGGACTCTGCTCCGGATCACCCCGAAACAACAACTGGAAGCGGCAAGAGGTCAAGAAATTCTGGAAAAAACCTGGAAATCGAGGAGGAAGCAGCAGCAGAAGAGGAGACTCGAGGAAAGAGAACTGCAACGAAGAAAAAGGAGGGAGGAGAGAAAAATAAGAAGAAACAGAGAAAGGGTAGCAGCTCCTCTAGCTCCAGTTCTGGTTCCGGTACCAGTTCCTCTAGTGGGTCCAGCAGCAGCAGCAGCAGCAGCGGCAGTAGCGACACCTCTTCAAATTCTTCATCGTCGGATTCTTCTTCCAGTTCCTCTTCGGAGTCAGGCGACCGGAAGACTAAAAAACCCAAGGAAAAAAACAGCTCTGCAATCGCTGACCCCGTCGAGGGAACCTGGAAAAGTCAGAAAAGGAGGTCCAGTGGAAGAGAGGGAGAGGGGAAGGGCGAAGCAGTCAATTCTGGAAAAAATGATAAGCAGGGAGAGGAAGCAGACGGGCAAAGGAGGCAGGTGCTGCCTTTGGAAGAGGAGATGGAAGTCGATTCTTCAGGGTCGAGGTCCGAGCCCGACCGCGGTCGGGTTTCAGAACCGAGGAGGGACACCGGCGCGGTTTCTCCGGCTTTTCCGAGACGCGGAGAGGCTGGGAGGAATAGGGATTCGCCGTCTCCGGGAAGAGAGAGGGATTTTTCATCTGAGGAAAGGAGGAGGAAGAGCAAGAGGAAGGATGAGGGGGAAATACTGGGAAACGGCAGATCCAGAGAAAGGTCGACTTCTCGTCCCAGGATGCAGAGACGCTCTCCGTCTTCCGAGATGGGAGGGAAGGGGACAAGACGAGGGGGCAGGTCGTCTTCCAGGAGTCTGGATAAGACGCCTCCCGACTGCGCAGCCGGAGAGAGAGGCGGGGAGAGAGGGGGAGCTCAGTTCGGTTCCAAACCCAGAGAGAGATCCCCTCCTGTTCTTCCTCCTCCTCCTCCTCCTCACAACAGACGAAGAGATTCCTCTGGGTCTCCAGTCGCGGAAGACAACAGGACAAGAAGCGACAGCGGAAGATCGTCTTCTAGGACATCTGATAAGACATCTTCCACCAGAGAGAAGGGACCCAATGGGCAGAGGCACTCCCCTGCCTCTGCCACCGCCCCCGTGAAACGCATCTTCGACTCCTCCTCCTCCTCCTTCTCTGCTCCAGGCAGAGAGAGTAGCGGCGTTTCTACGTCTTCTAAGACGGTAGATAAGACCCCGGTTTCGAGGCTCGCCCCCAAACCCAGCGAGAGATATTCTCCCAGCACGGCGCACACAGACAGCGACTCCTCCTCCTCTTCCTCCCCAGAGAGACGAACCAAATCCCCGCCCAAATCGAAGGCCCCGGGTCGCCCCCCCGTCGTCTCCAAAGCCGGCCCTCCCGGCGCGGGTTCGAGGCAGAGCCAGGGCTCTGAATCTCCTGTCGGGAGAAGAAGCGGGACTCCTCCCCCAAGACCAGGCCGGTGGGACAAAAAAGTGTCGGCTCTTTTCCAGGGTAAAAGGTCGACGGTCGGGCAGCTGTATTCTCCGACCCGGAGCGGGAGCTCGGACTCCGATTCGAGATCGCCGGTCAGGCAGGAAAGTGGTTCCCCCCCGAAATCGGCTCCCGCCGCTGTTGCGACCGAAACGGGGGCGTGTCCGACTCCCGCGAGGCAGAGGGAGCCACACGCCTCCCCGACAGCCAGACGGAACCAGGATCCTCCATCTCCGGTCAGGAGGAGAAGCCAATCTCCTCCCAGGTCCGGAAAGTGGGCCAAAGTGTTCTCGCCTCCTCCTAAAGGGTCGACCGCGGGTCGGCTGCGTTCTCCGACCGGGAGGGACTGTGATCCCGATCCGACGGCAAGGCAAAGCTCGTCTCCTCCCAAATCGAGCAGGTGGGAGAAAGAGGTAGACGCAGAACCCCCCTCAGGCTAAAGCTGCAAAACCTTTTTCTGCACCAGGGCGACGGAGGGAATTGTACTCCCCGAGCGCCAGGCACACCGACTCCTCTTCCTCCTCCTCCTCCTCCTCCTCCTCTCGTTCCCCTTCCCCAACGACCGAACAGAGGGAAGCCTCGATTCCCAAGCTGGCTTCCACCACCGCTTCCCCTTCCAGGGACAGATCCTCTGCAGACCGGAGAAGGAGGTCCCAATCTGGGAGAGCAGAACCAGCAGGTCCCCTCTTCCTCCTCCTCCTGCTGCTTCCAGACCAGAAACTCAAGACCGTCCCAGCAGAGAGACTTCCCCCGCCCCCCAGCAGCCCGCGATAAGAAGGGAAAGATCCCCCCCTTCTCGGAAACCCAGGGGCTATTCCTCCTCGCCCCCGAAGGGTCGTGGGGGAGCCAGACGTGGAGGTTCGTCGTCCTCTTCCTCGCCCTCTCCTCGCAGGGAGGGGCCCAGATCCCCCCCCATGCAGTACAGGCGCTCCAATACCTCGGCCATTCGAAGGGAGAGGTCCCCCGTCCCAGCCCGCGGCAGAGACTCCCCGCTGGGCAGCAGGAGGGAGAGGCGATCCCATTCGAGGGAGAGGGATCGGAAGAGGGGAGGAGAGAGGCTGTCTCCCAGACAACAGGACAGGTATGTTGCCTTTTAAAATGAGACTTTATTTATTTTTGTGTAAATGTAAATTTTTCGTGTTCTGGGAGGTGAGAGGTGATTGGGAGGCGGGGGGGGGGGGGGTGGGGGAATTAAAAACTAGAAGCCCTTGCTATATTTTAACACATTTATTATGCATCTGTCAAATAGCCAGCTCGCTGACCAGGAGTTGAAAGGCTGTATGTGTAGATTAACCCAATATTGTCTCGTTTACAGATACCCACTCAGGAGAGGTCAGCAATCTCCCCCCGGCAGGAGAGGGGGGGGCAGGTACCAATCCCCGAAAAGGACCCGGAATCGATCTAGGTCCGCCTCCCCTTACGCTAGCAGGAGAAGCTCGCCCCCTGTTCGCAGAGAGAGGGGCAGCAATGCTAATAACAGTCGAGGGTACTCCCCTACGTATTACCGGAGAGGGGAGAGGGACAGAAGGAGAGATTCGCCGCCAGCGGCGCAATCTAGAACCTCTGGGCGGCGCCGGAGCCGGTCCGGTTCTAGATCTGGTTCTAGATCGAGGAGGCAGGGTTCCCCCAGAGCAAGGAGTCCGACCTACAGGTGAGAAAACTCTGTGTAATGCCGGGCAGTGCTGGTAATCGGACTCCCGCTGCACAGCAGTGTGATCCAGTCCTGGTTTCACTAGGAGTTTAATAATCAGACACACCTGAGCTTGTTAGCTAGACACACTGGGGGCTGATCAAGCTGGTAGTAAAACCTGGAATGGGTGACACTGCTGTGCAATAGGAGTTTCCATGCCTGTGATTTTTGAGTATTAGAATGTGGCAAGACTTTTATACAAGTAGCTGGGGGAAAAAAAGCTTGTGAAATTTGTGTTAGACTTGGTACTGACATTCCTCAGCACACGCTATGGAGAGTATCTGATTGGAGAGTGTCTCTGTCTGTCTGTCTCGCTTACATTTTCACACGTATCCAGAGAAGGGCTCTTGCGATTAATGAAACTCGCTCAGGATCTTCTTGAGCTCACAAGATATTGATAATTTTGAAGGTGTTTTCATGACGTGGAGAACCTGACTGTAATTGGCTCGTCTCTGTCCTCTTCCCCTGCTCCTCCCCCAGGTACCGCGGGTCCCCCCCTCCCTCCCGGCGCCGATCCCGCTCTACAACGCGTTCCCGAACGGAGACTGGGCGCAGCCGACGCCCTGCCGATCGAAGGTCTCCCCCCCCAGCCACCGTCGCCAGGGTCGGGGGTCGCGAGAGGTCACCCGCCGGCCACCGCAACTCCCCGGTCCAGAACAGCGGAACTGGGCGGGTTCCAGAGCGGAAACCCAGAACCCCTCGCTCCTCCAGTTCCTCTAGCTCCTCATCCTCCTCCTCCTCCTCTTCCTCTTCCTCCTCTTCTCCCCCCTCCCCCAAACGGAGGGACGGAGACCCCCCGAAGAGTTCTAGGTCGCCCGAGGTCGTAGCTGGTAGGAGGAGCGGGTCTAGAACGCCAGCTGAAGATGGCAAAGCAGGAAAAGCAGGCGGCAAGTCACATTCTAGATCACGTTCCAGATCTCCCGGTTCGGATGGGAAGGTCCAGGGAAGTTCTAGGTCATCAGTCGGCAACAACATCATCAGCAGCAATGCAGCAAATTGGAAAAAGAACAGTTCTAGGTCTAAATCCGGAACGCCCCCCAATACCGCGGATACAGCCACCGCAAGTGGGGCGGGGAGTGGCAATAACGCACGTTCCCGAGCTCAGAGCGAGAGGCTGACGCAAGGCAAGGGAAAGTCTCCGAGTGAATCACGTTCTAGGTCCAAGTCTAGAACCCCGGCAGCTGCCCCAACCAGCAGGGAGTCGCGTTCTAGATCGCCCAGTGCGGCGGGAGGAGGTGGCAGGAAGGCTCGTTCGCGGGATTCTAGGTCCCCACAAGCAGGGCCGGCAAAGAGTCGGTCGGCTTCTAGGTCTGTTACCCCCAAAGCAAGCGGGGGCGCTCGGGCAGAAAAGAGGAAGTCCGGTTCCAGATTGCCCAGGCCCGACGACGCCGGGCAGGCGGGTTCCAGAACCCCCACGACTCATTCCGCAGCACGTTCTAGACCCGAACTTGAGAACCCGAGAGCCGTGAAGAGAGGGAGATCGGAGCCAGCTGTGGTAGAGGATGAGGAGGGGAGGAGAGAGGCTTCGTCGTCTTCCTCATCCTCATCATCCTCCTCCTCCGATTCGAGTGACTCGGAATCTGAGGGAAGCAAGAAAACCAGGTTATTATTATTATTATTATTATTATTATTATTATTATTATTTATTTCTTAGCAGACGCCCTTATCCAGGGCGACTTACAATTGTTACAAGATATCACATTATTTTTACATACAATTCCCCATTTATACAGTTGGGTTTTTACTGGAGCAATCTAGGTAAAGTACCTTGCTCAAGGGTACAGCAGCAGTATCCCCCCACCTGGGATTGAACCCACGACCCTCCGGTCGAGAGTCCAGAGCCCGAACCGCTACTCCACAATTGCAAATCTGCAGCATTCTGTTAAAATGAGCTTCTCACAACCGCGGCGACACAGTGACTTCAATTGAAGAAGTCGTTTGTTTGTTTGTGTGTTTGTTAGTCAATTCAAATCGTCTTCAAATGAAAACAATCAGTTGCAAGAGTTCTGTCTCCTAAAATATCAACTCCAATTCCTTTTGAAGGAATTGGAATTGAATCGGTCAATAAATCTCTCTGCTGCTTCTTAGGAACCTGAACTGAAGTACATTTTCCTGGGTTGAGATTTGCTAATGTGTGTTTTTTTTTGTGTTTTTTTTTAGTTCACAAACCCAAGGGGGTGTGGCCGAATCCAAGGGGGCGGGCAGTAAGAAGAGCTCCTCCTCCTCCTCCTCAGACTCCTCCTCCTCCTCTTCAGACTCCTCCTCTTCTTCGTCGGAGAGCGAGGCTCCCGCAGAGACAACCACAGGACAGGATGGGAAACGGTGTGTGTGTCTCGCTGTATCTCTGTGTGTGTGTGTGTGTCTGTCTGTCTGTGTGTCTCTGTGTGTGTGCCTGTGTGCATGTGTGTCTCTGTCTGTTAATGTGTGTGTTGAGACAATTTTTTTTTAAATTCTCTGTCTCGCTCGCTCACTCTCTGACTATCTCTTTCGCTCTCTGACTCTCTCGCCCTTTCTCTCTCTCGCTCTTTAGTCCCAGGAAGCCAGCTGATTCGCTGAGAGACTCGCGGTCACTCAGCTACTCTCCGCCCACCGACGGGAGAAGACACGCCCCGCCCGCCCACTCGCAGGTGAGCGGCCAATCACAGCCCTCCACCGGGATGCAAAACGTTTGGCCATCGCTGTAGAAGAACGTGTGGTTTTAGGAGCATTTGTGAGTCTTGGTGTCGGAACACTGACCATCTGCTTCTCTCTCTCTCTGTGTGTCACAGGGGTCAGAGGTCGCCAAGCCCCTCCCCTCAGAGGAAGAGGAGGAAGGGCTCCCTCGAATCCGGGCGCAGGTGAGGAAGACTTTGTCGTATTAAAGCTGAACACATTTCGTTCAACTGGATTCAAAATTAATCAATGCTTTTTACAATATTGAATCAATTTCAAATGATTTGTTGTTTCCCTCTGTGTCTGTCTGTCTATCTCTGTCTGTGTTATTATTATTATTATTATTATTATTATTATTATTATTATTATTATTCTCCAAGCGACTCACAGAGACTAGGAGGGTGAACTCTGCATCATCAACAACTGCTGCTGCTGCTGCTGCTGCAGAGTCACTTCCAATAGGAGCTCGTTTGTTTGACGTCTCATCCGAAGGACAGATTTTTAAATAAATATTTTTTTACTTTCTTGGTTTTTCTTAATTTAGTAGTCCCCAATTATTATTTTCTCCCAGTGCTCCACTCAGGAGCCCCCATATTCTTGTCGTTTCTGTTGTAATTATTGATGATGATGATTTTTTTTTTTCTCTTGACAGGTCTCCATAACCATGAGTTCCCAACGACTCCCTCGATTTTATTTGTTATATATACTGTATGAATAACATCGACCTGTAAAAAAAATAAATAATAATAATAATTCTCAACAGAAACATCCCTGTCATTAAATAAATACACCAGCTAAACTCAGACAGACAATTAAATAATTAAGCCTTTTTTTTTCCTGGATTACATGTTTGTATGTCAACATGATAGACCAGATTTTTTTTTTTTTTTGAATGGACCTGTAATAAATATTGTTGAGCTGGTTCTGTGGGGTGGGGGGCCAGGGGGGAGCAATAAGCAGCAGAATTGAGGATTCACAGGGCTGGTAATCAGACTCCCGCTGCACAGCAGTGTGATCCAGTCCTGATTTCACTAGGAGTTTAATAATCAGACACACCTGAGCTTGTTACCTAGACACACTGGGGGCTGATCAAGCTGGTAGTAAAACCTGGAATGGATCACACTGCTGTGCGATAGGAGTCTGATTCCCAGCCCTGTAATAATAATGCTGGTTATCATCACAGGGGTGGGAATTAGACTCCCGTTGCACAGCAGTGTGATCCATTCCTGGTTTCACTAGGAGTTTAATAATCAGACACACCTGAGCTTGTTAGCTAGACACACTGTGGCTGGTAGTAAAACCTGGAATGGATCACACTGCTGTGCAATAGGAGTCTGATTCCCAGCCCTGTGTTTTGATGTGCAGGGTGATTCACAGAAAATACAAATCTTACCCAGGGGGAGAGGGTATAATAGCAGACTTCAGGCTAAATCTGAAGACGTGTGTGTGTTTTTTGTTTTTGTTTTGGTTTATCCGTTTGTATTTTCTGCTTTGTAAATGTGTTTTTCGATGATTAAATACTTTTCATTTCCCTCCAAACTTGTGCCGTGTGATTAATTCAGTCTGTTATAAACTCTGTGTGTACAGGATCTGGGTCCTAGTTACGGGTCCAGATGGCAAGCCTAAATCAAAAATGAAGGCTGGGACGATTTTAAAAAGTCCTTTTAGGTGTTTCACAGGGAATGAACCACCTGTAAATGAAAGGAGTTTTACTATGAACGCGTTTCTCAGCTGTGATGGAGAGACACGAATTGGCTTAAGAGGGATCAATTGAATTATTAAAGGAGAGGAGAAATGAAGTAACACACCGACCATCCCGAATGAAATAATATCGTGGTCGCTTGTCCTTTGTCCATTTCGGAAGTGTCCAGTTTTTATATTGTTCTATCTAGACCGATTGGACGCGAATCACCTCTGGAAAGGGGCGGGGTCGGGCCGGCCATTGATTGCCACAGAGCAGAACGTTTATACGAATGGGAGGGTGATTGAGAAAACGTTGCGATTGGATGGGGAAAGGCGGTGGGCGGAGCCAAACGGTGCTATATAAAACAGCCGCGGAGCGGACAGGTGTCACACACCGCTCTGAGACTGGGGCTTGCAAACAAGGAGTCGGTGAGTTTAAAATGAGGTTTAGCCCACGAGTTTCGTGTTATTTATTTTTTTAAATTCCATTTAATGTTATGTGTAAATGATGTCAAATTGGAGTGTCGAGATTTTTTTTTATTTTCGTCCATTCAAGCTGTACAAACGAATGGGAACCGCTGAATAATCGATAGGTGTTTCAATGGTTAGTCTTTCAAAGTAAACTCTGTGTTGATGGGCCGAATGACTAGTTTTCTCGTTCATATGACGATCTTCTTCACCTTTTTAAAATAACCAAAGCAGTCTGCCTCATTTCTACTGCGACTTTCTGCAAAGGCAGAAGCTGATAGGTAATTTCCATTGTATATAACTTTTTAAAAGCGTTTTCTCGGGACCCTGAGCGTGTGCCGGAGCATCAGCGCTTCTGTAATGTTAAATATAAAATCAATGCAGGCAAGCCTATTCGAGTATCGATTTATTTTTTATTTTAGGTAGTAATTTTTAATCGATCAACCCTCGTAGTGTAATTAAGAGCAGGCAGGTTAATGTATTTTTGTGTTTTAAAAATACCCGTTTGGCGCTTCGACAACCATTTTGAAACAACCTGCGTGTATTTAAGTTATTTTTTCCCTCTGTTTTTCATAGTATAGCCCGTGTGTGTGTGGTTTTTTGGGGGTCGGCTAGTTTTAATCTATCGGTTTCACCACCCCTCAAACAAAGCGCTATTGTCTTTATCGAGTTTGGACCGGTTTTGTTAAATCGCAGACCCAACATCCACTCGCTCAACTTGGGTAGATATTTTAACAATATAGACTCCAATTCAAATTTATTTATTTATTTATTTAATTTAATTAAAATCTTTTTAATTTTGTAGGCTTCAAACCTTAACGAAGCCTTCTAAATGAGGGGGTACAAAAAAAAACGTTTGAGTTTTTATGCCCTTGCAACGTAAAACAAAAACGCGGTTTTTTTTTTTTTAAAATCCGTTAGGTATAATTGTATATTTTTAAATCTTTTCAAAGGTTTTTGGTGTCGCGCGAGTTGAATTCTAAATGAATTTTCAAATTCGCACGTGCGTTCTATTGTGACCGTTAACTTTCATACAAAGTTTAAATCTATTTAATCTGTTGCTCCGGTAACGCGTTTATTTCATGGGACTGGCGTTGTTTTAACAACTTATTTAAAAGGATATAGAATATGCCGAAACTAGTTAATTGGTGATAATTGAATTAATAAATATGTATACGTTTGACTGCTCTAACTCGCGTTTTTTTTTTTTTTTTTTTTTTAAGTAATCATTTACTGTATTTCGGTCTTGTATGAATTTAAACCTGATTTTACTGGACTTTAACTGCTTGTCTGCAATGTGATTTTGTAACAACTTTTAAGTCGACCTGGATAAGGGCGTCTGCTAAGAAATAATTTTACCCCGACTCCTTATATTCTGTTAAACTTCGCCTGTCAAATTTTTAAATCGAATGTCAAACTAATGGCAAAAAAAAAATTGATTACAAAAGTCCTTGAACTGTAATAAAGTAAATTGGTTTTAATGTACTTTTTTGTAATCAATCGAATCCCTGTAGATACGTCTTATAGATCAATGTAAAGCTATAGCGAAGCTCCTTGCGTTTAAAAAATAAATAAATAAAAGCCGCTTTTAATTGAAGTGTTAAAGATTAATGAATAGAGGGCAGGGTCCCCCCAGATTAATGAATAGAGGGCCCCCCCCTCCCGCTTTGCTTTGGGGTTTCGGTTCCTCGCTGGGGGGCTCGGCTCGGGTTGCACCTTGTAAACGGGACGATCTTTAACGACGTCTTGAAGTTAAAAAAATAAATAAATAAAAATAAAACCTACAGCCCGACTTTTTGTTTACTGTTTGGCGAATCTTTTGTTTAAATAAATGAAAAAATCTTTATTTCTTTTGCGCTTCCACTGAGTTCTGAAGTCATTGGTTTTGAATTCAGATCCCTATTAATTTAAAGTGGGTTTAATTACCCGGATTCATCACAAGCTTCTTGGTAGTAAATGATCATCACGTGTCCAAGGCAGGCATTCATTATGAATTGACATGCTCGCTATCCCCGTGTGTGTGTCACACAGACACACGCAACAGCATACTTGGTGCGGCAGTGTTTTTTCCGCGATATAACCCGAAATCTCTTCTGATTTGTGAAACCAAAAAAAAAAAATCCACATGACGTAGTTGTAGCTATGTATAACATTGTGACTTGGGTTAGGTACGCGTGGAAGTACTGTATGTAAATACACAGCAGTGGAAAGTGACAAATTCGCTTTCCAACAGTGTTTCTGTGAGACTGAAAATATACACCGTGTCGGATTTAGGGTTGGGGTTATATCGTGCGAAATTATTTACACATTAAGTATACAGAGCATCAAAATAAACTTAACACTATTTTTTTTTTTTTTTTTTTTAGGAAAAATAGGTATATAAATGATCGACATGTCTCTTGGTTTCTTTTTAATCCCTTGATCATTCATCCTTGCCCGTGACGCGCTTGAGTGACTGAAGCCGATGCGCTTAATCACCTAATTAGTGAGACAGCTGATTGGACGCTGGATAGGGAGCGATTTCAGCTGTTGAATTGCAAGCTTGAATAAAAGCCATTTAAATAAATAAGAAATATGCCACGTCTGTCGAGAGAGCAGCGCCTTCGTGCGATCGGCATGTCGGAGGCTGGACGAGGGCAGCGTGCTGTGGCTCGCCGTCTTGGGAGCTCACAGCCAGCGATTTCAAACCTGACGAGACGGTATAACCAGACACACTCTGTCAGTGACAGCGCCACCAACCGGGAGAGCAAGATTCACAACACCTGCCCGAGATCCACAGATCATTCAGCAGCACCTTCGTGACGTCGATTGTTAATCAGCAGAATACAAAGTCACTGCACCTGCTCTGAAACAGAGGGTGTCATTTTTCAATGACATCTAGTGAATTTTATCTAAATATAAGTGATGCGTTTCTTTTGATGCTCTGTATAGATTAATGCATAAAACTGCAGTGGTGTGCAACAGACATGTGGTTACTAAGTAACTTGTATGTCCATACACGGTATCTGGACACTTTAATATGCCGGCTTTATAACATCTTTATTTGTATTGCAGACTCGCTCCAAACTTCCAACAACTAGACTCTCTCCGAAAAAACGAAGATGGTTTCGTCCGGCGTACAGCTGCTCGGAATCGGCCTGTCCGTCATCGGCTGGATCGGAGCCATCGTGACGTGCGTGCTCCCGATGTGGCGCGTCACGGCGTTCATCGGCAACAACATCGTGGTCGCGCAGACCATCTGGGAGGGTCTGTGGATGAACTGCATCGTGCAAAGCACTGGGCAGATGCAATGCAAAGTGTACGACTCCATGCTGGCGCTGCCGAGAGATCTGCAAGCCGCCCGGGCGCTCACGATCATCGGTATCCTGTTAGCGCTGCTGGCGTTGCTGGTCAGCATTGCCGGGGCTAAATGCACCAACTGCGTGGAGGAAGAGTCGGTCAAATCCCGCGTCGGCATCGTCTCCGGGGCGCTGTTTGTGATCGCCGGCTTGCTGTATATAATCCCTGTGTGCTGGTCGGCTAACACGATCATCCGCGACTTTTACAGTCCGCTGGTCAGCGAGTCGCAGAAGCGAGAGCTCGGGGCTTCTGTCTTTATAGGGTGGGGCTCGGCCACTTTGCTTATTTTAGGAGGCTGCTTTCTGTGCTGTACGTGCCCGGTTAAGAATGACCCGCAGTACGGGGCTCGCTACACGGGTGGGACATCCCGCCCCAGGTCGGAGTACTCGCCCAAAAACTATGTTTAAAGATCTCCTGGTTTTTATGAGCTTCACAGAGGGGGCGTCGCTGTTCCAAAGAACATTCAGCCCACCCACCCCCCACCCCCGTGTGGGCGTGTTTTAGAATTTTGGAACGTGAAAAAAGGGTGGCTTCTGTTCTGATCTTTGGGAATTCCGAATGACGTAACTGATGTAATTCTCAACGCTTGCTTTAATTTTAAACATTGTTGTTTTTTTTTTTTGTACTGAATTTAAGTCAGTAAAATTTGTTTTTAATTGTTTGTTTTGTTTTGTGGATGTCATCTGCACACGCACCCAGGTCTGTGAAAATGTGGTCAGACAGACCTGCCTCAATACACATCCAAACTCTATAGTTCTTCAATCGCTGTCTCAGTTCTTACAAAATATTTTAAAATGCAGAATTAAATACAGTGCAGTGATCTACAAATAGCTTGCGCACTTAAAGATCCTGAGCGAGTTTCATCACAATCGGGCGAGCGCTTCTGTAGCTCTGGGGGGTAAGTGGTCCTGCATGGGGTTGGGGTGGCATTTTATTAGTCACACTGTTGGCAATTACCATGGTTGACCACAGGGGGGCAGCATTGTCTCACTGTGGCGCTGTTTCTGTGATGTTCTGAAAATGATTTAGAATTTAAGTCTTTCTGCACAAGAGGGCGCTGTTTCAGCTCGTCGGCGCTCGTCCGGTTCCGAGCAGCTGATTCACCTCCTAACTTTTGTCGGGTCTCTAAGGATCCCAGTGACACTCTCTGTGTGAAGAAGTGTCTCCTCAGTTCACTCCCACACTGTGTGTCCTCTGGTGTTGCGTGTAGGAGACTGGCTGTGGGTGAAACTTCAATTTCTTCTGAAGATTTTAACAGTGTGCTGTTCCATTGATTACCCTCCTTGCATTTACCACAGCTTAACATGGTTTACCATACCCTAGTGTGCTTTTACTGTGGGGGCATCTTTATAAGAGTTAGTTTTTATCATGGTCTGATCTGTTGGGTTGGTGTGTGTGTGTGTGTGTATATATATATATATATATATATATATATATATACTTTATCATACCTCTCTGTCCTTTACAATGCTTCTCTATGCTTTACCAGACCTCTCTGTGCTTTACAATGCTTCCCTATGCTTTCCCAGACCTCTCTGTGCTTTACAATGCTTCCCTATGCTTTACCAGACCTCTTTGTGCTTTACAATGCTTCCCTATGCTTTACCAGACCTCTTTGTGCTTTACAATGCTTCCCTATGCTTTACCAGACCTCTCTGTGCTTTACCAGACCTCTCTGTGCTTTTGTAGGGGAAGCTTATTTATAAGGGTAGAGAAAGCACAACTACTTACTGAATGAGAATTTAATCAAGACCTACAGCTCTGGCCAAAAGTTTAGCATCCCCCTCTCTATAGAAATAACTAATTTTGCTTCATAAACTTGAATGTAAACCTGCTAAATAATGTTCCCTTGTTAACATATTGAATTCCACACCCTCTATATAGAATGAACTCCCTCAGCTTCATCGAGTCCAATGAAAGCTGCTAAATAATGTTCCCTTGTTAACATATTGAATTCCACCCCCTTTATATAGAATGAACTCACTCTGCTTCATAGAGTCCAATGAAAGCTGCTGAATAATGTTCCCTTGTTAACATATTGAATTCCACACCCTCTATATAGAATGAACTCACTCTGCTTCATAGTCCAATGAAAGCTGCTGAATAATGTTCCCTTGTTAACATATTGAATTCCACACCCAGCGCTTTGGAGTTTTCCAGATACTTAATAAAAAAACTCACATGAAAAATGTGCGAAATCTAACATGAAATACCTACTGTACTAATATTACAGTTTTATATTTTGTAATTTCTTTTGATTGCACGATGTTAAATAAAATATCTAACTGATGTTAATAGAGTCAGTCTTGAAAGTGTTAGGGGGTGCAAAACTATTATGCACAGCTGTGAAATTAAAACAAAACGATTTAGCTATTTCATGCATGAGTAATGATACATTTGTATGTGTCTCTTCACACAATGGGGTCAAACTCGCCTTCAGAATAAATTTTCTCCACATTAACAAATATTAGCAAGTTCAAGACAAGCTCACTGTGTACTGTATGTGAGAAGAGAGCTATTGTGGAATATAATGTGCTCTGTGTGTGAGAGAGAGAGAAAGGGAGAGGCAAGGGAAAGGGGGATAGTGTGTGGAGAGGGGAGGAGGAAGGGAGAAGAAGTGAGGGGACGATAGAAAGGGAGACAAGTGGTGAGAAGAAGATAGAAAGGGGGAGGAAGAGAGAAGGGGAGATGAAGAGAGGAGTGAGGAAGCGAGGTGGGGAGATGAAGAGAGAAGGGGTGAAGAATCGAGATGGGGAGATGGAGAGAGAAGTGAGGAAGCGAGGTGGGGAGATGAAGAGAGAAGGGGTGAGGAATCGAGATGGGGAGATGAAGAGAGAGTGAGGAAGCGAGGTGGGGAGATGAAGAGAGAAGGGGTGAGGAATCGAGATGGGGAGATGAAGAGAGAAGGGGTGAGGAGATGGAGATGGGGAGATGGAGATGGGGGAGGTGAGGAATCGAGATGGGGGAGATGAAGAGAGGAGGAGGAATCGAGATGGGGAGATGAAGAGAGGAGGAGGAAGCGAGGGGGAGATGAAGAGAAGGGGTGAGGAATCGAGATGGGGAGATGAAGAGAGGAGTGAGGAATCGAGATGGGGAGATGAAGAGAGGAGTGAGGAAGCGAGGTGGGGAGATGAAGAGAGAAGGGGTGAGGAATCGAGATGGGGAGATGGAGAGAGAAGGGGTGAGGAATCGAGATGGGGAGATGAAGAGAGGAGGAGGAAGCGAGGTGGGGAGATGAAGAGGGTGAGGAGAGAAGTGAGGTGGGGAGATGGAGAGAGAAGGGGTGAGGAATCGAGATGGGGAGATGAAGAGAGGAGTGAGGAATCGAGATGGGGAGATGAAGAGAGGAGTGAGGAAGCGAGGTGGGGAGATGAAGAGAGAAGGGTGAGGGAATCGAGATGGGAGATGAAGAGGGTGAGGAATCGAGATGGGGAGATGAAGAGAGGAGATGGAAGCGAGGTGGGGAGATGAAGAGAGAAGGGGTGAGGAATCGAGATGGGGAGATGGAGAGAGAAGGGGTGAGGAATCGAGATGGGGAGATGAAGAGAGAAGCGAGGTGGGGAGATGGAGAGAAGGGGTGAGGAATCGAGATGGGGAGATGAAGAGAGAGGAGGAAGCCAGGTGGGGAGATGAAGAGAAGGGGTGAGGAATCGAGATGGGGAGGGAAGAGAGAGAGAAGGAGGAGGAGGTGGGAGATGGAGAGAAGGGGTGAGGAATCGAGATGGGGAGATGGAGAGAGAAGGGGTGAGGAATCGAGATGGGGAGATGAAGAGAGAAGGGGTGAGGAATCGAGATGGAGAGAGAAGGGGTGAGGAATCGAGGTGGGGAGATGAAGAGAGAAGGGGTGAGGAATCGAGATGGGGAGATGGAGAGAGAGGGGTGAGGAAGAGAGATGGGGAGATGGAGAGAGAAGGGGTGAGGAATCGAGATGGAGAGAAGGGGTGAGGAATCGAGATGGGGAGATGAAGAGAGGAGTGAGGAAGCGAGGTGGGGAGATGAAGAGAGAAGGGGTGAGGAATCGAGATGGGGAGATGAAGAGAGAAGTGAGGAAGCGAGGTGGGGAGATGGAGAGAGAAGGGGTGAGGAATCGAGATGGAGAGATGGAGAGAGAAGGGGTGAGGAATCGAGATGGGGAGATGAAGAGAGAAGGGGTGAGGAATCGAGATGGAGAGAGAAGGGGTGAGGAATCGAGATGGGGAGATGGAGAGAGAAGTGAGGAATCGAGATGGAGAGAAGGGGTGAGGAATCGAGATGGGGAGATGGAGAGAGAAGGGGTGAGGAATCGAGATGGGGAGATGAAGAGAGAAGGGGTGAGGAATCGAGATGGGGAGATGGAGAGAGAAGGGGTGAGGAAGAGAGATGGGGAGATGGAGAGAGAAGGGGTGAGGAATTGAGATGGGGAGAAGGGGTGAGGAATCGAGATGGGGAGATGAAGAGAGAAGGGGTGAGGAAGAGAGATGGGGAGATGAAGAGAGAAGGGGTGAGGAAGAGAGATGGGGAGAGGAAGAGAGAAGGGGTGAGGAATCGAGATGGGGAGATGGAGAGAGAAGTGAGGAAGCGAGGTGGGGAGATGAAGAGAGAAGGGGTGAGGAATCGAGGTGGGGAGATGGAGAGAGAAGTGAGGAAGCGAGGTGGGGAGATGAAGAGAGAAGGGGTGAGGAATCGAGGTGGGGAGATGAAGAGAGAAGGGGTGAGGAATCGAGATGGGGAGATGAAGAGAGGGGTGAGGAATCGAGATGGGGAGATGGAGAGAGATGAGTGAGGAAGCGGGTGGGAGATGGAGAGAGGGGTGAGGAATCGAGATGGGGAGATGGAGAGAGAAGGGGTGAGGAAGAGATGGGGAGATGGAGAGAAGGGGTGAGGAATCGAGATGGGGAGATGAAGAGAGAAGGGGTGAGGAAGAGAGATGGGGAGAGGAAGATAGAAAGGGAGAGAGGAAAATAAAGGGGGAAGAGAGAGGGGGAGAGCACAGCAGAAAGGAGTGAGAGAAAGAGAGATGGGGAGATAGTGTGCAGGGGAATTAAAACAATACATACGGCTTCATGTTCCATTCAGTCCTTACTGGTAGTCTCTGCCTGGCAGTGTCAGCTTTCCCTTGGCATGAAGGTGCCACTGAGACTAGATTGATACCTCCGGTCCGGTCATTATGTCATATATGAATCATAGCCTGGCACACTGACACAAACACACACAGACACACACTGACACGCACAGACACAGAGGGCTGCATTGTACAGCAACACCAATCAATGCACTCACTGTGTGTGTGTAGAAACTGACTGCTTATAGAATCGCTAGGAGAAATCTATCTGTCCATCTATCTATGTTTATTAATGTGCTTTACCAGACCTCTCAGTGCTTTACAATGCTTCCCTATGCTTTACCAGACCTCTCTGTGCTTTACAAGGCTTCCTATGCTTTTACCAGACCTCTCTTTGCTTTACAATGCTTCCCTATGCTTTACCATACCTCTCTGTGCTTTTACAATGCTTCCCTGCTTTACCAGACCTCTCTGTGCTTTTACCAACCTCTCTGTGCTTTACAATGCTTCCCTATGCTTTACCAGACCTCTCTGTGCTTTACAATGCTTCCCTATGCTTTACCAGACCTCTCTGTGCTTTACAATGCTTCCCTATGCTTTACCAGACCTCTCTGTGCTTTACAATGCTTCCCTATGCTTTACCATACCTCTCTGTGCTACTGACTCCCTGTGTGTGTGTGTGTGTGTGTGTGTGTGTGTGTGTGTGTGTGCGTGTGTGTGTGTGTGTGTGACCCTGAGCAAGTCACTTCACCTCCTTGTGCTCCGTCCTTCAGATGAGACGTAAAACAAACGAGCTCCTATTGAAAGTGACTCTGCAGCAGCAGCAGTTGTTGATGATGCAGAGTTCACCCTCCTAGTCTCTGGAAGTTGCTTTGGAGAAAAGCATCTGCCAAATGACTCATTAATATTAATAATAATAATAATAATAATAATAATAATAATAATAATAAATAATAAAGATAGACACAGATAGAGACAGATAGATAGAGAACAAACCTGTAGTGTCTCTGTGTATCAGTGTGTGTGTGTGTGTGTGTGTGGGTGGGACAGTGTTAGGTGGGGGTGGAATTAGTTATATATTAAATATCTAATTCTCATGAATGTCGCATTGCTGAGATAGCTGCCATTGTTCGAGACATTGCATCATTGCACAGCTGCATCAAAGACCCCTCTCTCTGTGTCTCTCTCTCCCTCCATCCCCCCATCTCCCTCTCAATAACCCTCTGTCCCTTCACACACTCACTATACTGTAAAAATCTTTCTACTGCTTTCTCTCTCTCTCTATCTATCTATCTATCTATCTATCAATCTACAGTACATTATCTATATAAACCCCTATGAAAGTTTACCACTGTATCTTTACCAGACCTTTCTGTGCTTTACAATGCTTCCCTATGCTTTACCAGACCTCTCTGTGCTTTTACAATGCTTCCTATGCTTTACCAGACCTCTGTGCTTTACAATGCTTCCTGTGCTTTACCAGACCTCTCTGTGCTTTACAATGCTTCCCATACTTTACCAGACCTCTGTGCTTTACAATGCTTCCCTATGCTTTACCAGACCTCTGTGCTTTACAATGCTTCCCTATGCTTTTACCAGACCTCTGTGCTTTTGCTATGCTTCCTGTGTGCTTTACCAGACCTCTCTGTGCTTTTACAATGCTTCCCTATGCTTTACCAGACCTCTCTGTGCTTTTACAATGCTTCCCTATGCTTTTACCAGACCTCTGTGCTTTTACAATGCTTCCTATGCTTTTACCAGACCTCTCTGTGCTTTTACAATGTTTCCCTATGCTTTTACCAGACCTCTCTGTGCTTTTACAATGCTTCCCTATGCTTTACCAGACCTCTCTGTGCTTTTACAATGCTTCCCTATGCTTTTACCAGACCTCTGTGCTTTTACAATGCTTCCCTATGCTTTACCAGACCTCTCTGTGCTTTACAATGCTTCCCTATGCTTTTACCACACCTCTCTGTGCTTTACAATGCTTCCTGTGCTTTACCAGACCTCTGTGCTTTTAAATGCTTCCCTATGCTTTACCAGACCTCTCTGTGCTTTACAATGCTTCCCTATGCTTTACCAGACCTCTCTGTGCTTTACAATGTTATGCTTTACCACACCTCTCTGTGCTTTACAATGCTTCCCTATGCTTTACCACACCTCTCTGTGCTTTACAATGCTTCCCTATGCTTTACCAGACCTCTCTGTGCTTTACAATGCTTACCTATGCTTTACCAGACCTCTCTGTGCTTTACAATGCTTCCCTATGCTTTACCACACCTCTCTGTGCTTTATAATGCTTATGCTTCACTGTGCTTCATTACACTGTGCTGTGCTTTTACTGTGGGAGTCTTTTATAAGCGAAGTATTTACCTGTGGTATCCAACTCCTAATTTAACTCATAAACGGATTAATCAATCTGTATCTGTCTATAAGAATATGTGTCGATCTAGTTAGAAAATAACGTATAAATACACAAATAAACAGGAAACTCAACAGAATGTTTAATCTCACATCTTTAAAGTTTTTTTAATTCGGTTTTTGTTTTTTACAATAAAAAAAAGAATGCCAATACGTTACAATGCGATACACATCAACACACAGATTCAACATCACCTAACATCACGTAATGTAAATTAGTTATGTTATAAACAGCTAACAAGATCTGGGGGCTCTAGTACAGGTTTATACAGTACAAGTTTTAAAAAAAAAAAAGAGAGAGAGAGAGAGAGTTTAAAACTAGACACTCGTTTTTATGTTACGTTTTTATTTTGGCGGGAAACAAATAAATGAATATAGGACGTGTTTCTCGTCAAAGTATGTTTCTCAGTAGAGTTAAAAGTTTGGAAATTGCTGCCGGATAATTTCACTCGGACTCCTTGCTCGCTATATATATATATATATATATATATATATATATATATATATATATATATAGATAGATAGATATAGACACGGATCTCTGTCAGATCTTAAGCACAATTTAACCTTACGTTTGACGAATATGTTTGACAAGTTAAACTACGCTAAATATTACCTTGGATGTTTTAAATATAAACAGCGAGACGGATGTTGACTGAAGCGGGTCGTGTTTACTTAAAGTTTACGATATTGTGTCGTATAAATTACTATCCCTGTTCAATATCCGATTGTGTGTGTTATCCGTATCCCCCCGCTGTTTATAGATCACTATTATATGTTATTGTTACAGGACCCGAATTGCAATTTTTTAATTTTTTATTTTGACGTTTTATTCAGACGTAGCCTTTCACTCTCTCGGCGGGAAGCGTCGGGGCGTTTCTGGTCGGGCTGCTGTGCCGGCTGGCGCTGTCGTAATTCGGATTGGAAGCGGAGCGGGCGCCGCTGACGAGAAGCGCCCCCCCGAGAAGGAGCAACGCGGCCGTGCCCCAGCCGAAATACAGCGCCGGACCCAGCTCCCTTTTACGCGGGGCCGGAACCAGCGGGTTATAAAAATCTTTGATGATAGAATTGGCGGTCCAGCACACGGGGATCAAGTACAGAAACCCCGCCGCGCAGAACAGAGACCCCGAAATCAAACTGATCCGAGACTTGAGCGGCCCCTCCTCCACGCACTTGGTGCATTTCGCCCCGACGATGCCGATCATGAGAGCGAGCAGCGCGATCAACACCGAGATGATCGTGAGCGCCCGGGCGGCTTGCAGATCCCTCGGCAGCGCCAGCATGGAGTCGTACACTTTGCATTGGATCTGCCCGGTGCTTTGCACGATGCAGTTCATCCACAGACCCTCCCAGATGGTTTGCGCGATGACGATATTGTTGCCGATGAATGCCGTGACGCGCCACACGGGGAGCGCACACGTCACGATGGCTCCGATCCAGCCGATGACGCAGAGAGACAAGCCTAGAAGCTGCAGACCCGTGGTAGCCATCGTTATTATTATTATTATTATTATTATTATTATTATTATTATTATTGTTTTGAATAGGCTAATTGTAGTCCAAAATTGTAAACAAAAATTCCTGTAATTCTATAAATAAATAATATATATATATTTTTTCTAAATGCAATTATTTGAAAAATGAAATTCGTCTAATTAAAAAAATCGGATGCAAATAATACAAAAAATAATAATTAAACTCTCAAGAAATACAAATAATGAAGAAAAAAAAAAAGATTATTGATCAGATCACAATACAAACTCCCCCAATGAAATAATCAATGTCTTCTATCCGGACAGTAGCGTTTGAAGATCGTTTCACAGCGCGTTTCTTCTGTAAGATCCCCAAATTCTTCCCCTAAATCCTTAAGATTGTCCGATCTTGGGTTAAGTCGAGGTGACTTGAGAAACTGGCTGCTCCCAACCGCCGGGTCGGTAAAAACAGGAAACTTTAATCGAAAAAGTTCCTGGAAGTTTTCTGTTGATGACGCGAAGATTCTGAAAAAAAAATGTGTAGAATACTTAAATAAATGATTCAGACAGTCCCCCTGAGTTTCAATAGCCATAGTTTTATATATTATACTGGACTGTGGCTCCAGCAATGATTCAGACAGCCCCCCTGAGTTTCAATAGCCATAGTTTTATATATTATACTGGACTGTGGCTCCAGCAATGATTCAGACAGCCCCCCTGAGTTTCAATAGTCATAGTTTTATATATTATACTGGACTGTAGCTCCTGCATACAGCCCCCCTGAGTTTCAATAGCCATAATATATTATACTGGACTGTGGCTCCAAACTTCAGACAGCCCCTGAATAGCCATGTTTTATATATTATACTGGACTGTGGCTCCAGCAATGATTCAGACAGCCCCCCTGTTTCCATGTTTATATATTATAAAACTGTGGCTCAAACTCAGACAGCCTCCTGAATTTTGCTAGCCATAGTTTTATATAATTATATAAAAACTATGGCTATTGAAACTCAGGGGGCTGTCTGAATCGTTGCTGGAGCCACAGTCCAGTATAATATATAAAACTATGGGCTGGCTGAAACTCAGGGGGCTAAGTCTGAATCATTGCTGGATCCTGTGCCAGTATAATATATAAAACTATGGCTATTGAAACTCAGGGGGCTGTCTGAATCATTGCTGGAGCTACAGTCCAGTATAATATATAAAACTATGGCTATTGAAACTCAGGGGACTGTCTGAATCATTGCTGAGCCACAGTCCAGTATAATATATAAAACTATAAAAACTCAGGGGACTGTCTGAAACATTGCTGGAGCCACAGTCCAGTCTAAATATAAAACTATTGAAACTGGGGCCTGAATCATTGCCCACAGTCCATATATATATAAAAAACTATGGCTATTGAAACTGTCTGTCATTTAATAATAATAATAATAATAATAATAATAATACATTTTAAAAATACCGTTTATGTATTCAGCGTAGAATGCTTCTCCCAACAGAATTCCCTTCAGGATTACAGAGATGAGAAAAATTCCTTGGTGAGCTCCTGTTCCCAAGCAAAAGAGGAAAGCTGTCCGCTGTCCGCTGTCCGCTGTCCGCTGTCGGATAAACAGAGCCCCACCTGGCCGTGCGGCAGATAGGAGGATTCTGGGTCTGAAAGTCAGAGCTGCGAGCCTGTCCGTGGAGAGATATCGGTGTGGCGCTGGCTCAGAGGGACTGGAGCAGGTTCATCGGGGGGGGGGGAGGGGGGGGGTCTGCAGCGCTGGGGGTGTTATCCAGTGCAAGGCTTTCCCCAGTACAAAAGATACACTGTCTTCTACAACTTTGTAACGTTATTCAAACACTGGGGCATTCGATATGGAGAGAACGGGGAGGGGGGAGAAGTGTGTGTGTGTGTGTGTGTGTGCGTGTTTGTCTGTGTGTGTGTGTGTGTGTGTGTGTGTGTCTAGCTGTGTGTGTGCGTGCGTGCATGTGTGTGTGTAGCTGTGTGAGTGTGTGTGCGTGCGTGTTTGCCTGTGCGTGCCTGCGTGCCTGTTAGTGTGTGTGTGTGTGTGTCAGTGTGTGCGTGTTTGTCTGTGTGTGTGTGCGTGTGTGTCTAGCTGTGTGTGTGCGTGCGTGCATGTGTGTGTGTAGCTGTGTGAGTGTGTGTGCGTGCGTGTTTGCCTGTGCGTGCGTGCGTGCCTGTTAGTGTGTGTGTGTGTGCGTGCGTGCGTGTCTAGCTGTGTGTGAGTTTATGTGCGTGTGTGTGACACGCTGCCACTCGTTCAATAATTTTACAATTAACGACTCGCTTTTGAATTTCAGCCTTTTAAACCCGTTTTAAAAAGTGAATTGTTTTCTGTCGGTTTTATTTCGCGTATGTCCCCGTTATGACAGTTTTAGTAACTCACGCGCGATTACAGGGCTTCGTGAACACGTTCTAGAAAATATTTGAGAAAAAATATTTCCGAATTTTAAAATAATAATAATAATAATACATAGAATTTGCAGCTAGGTCTCAGCTGACACCATTATCAACAGCTTTTTTTAACTTATTCTAGGCGAGGCAAAACTTCTGCCAATAGCTATAGATGATCTTTGTTTATTTATCACACTGCACTGTCTATAGGCAGACGTGACGTGACACACACGTGCTGTGGTGGTTGCCCCGGGCAACCTCACCAATTGTATTACAAAAAGCTTTTTGTTTGAGATCTAAATAAATAAATGAATAAATAAAGACTTATTATGGTCTTTAAGGGAAGTTACACCGGTCTGTGTCGGTGACATCCACCCCCTATCGCAGGGCTGTGAATTGAAACTCACAGCTATGACGTAGTCGATAATTATGACGTACATCAACACTGGGTTTGTTAAGTAAGTGAGCGGCTCAGAGCGGCTCAGTAAAATAATCAAATTAACGCCTTGCTCTGTGCCGCTCCCGCTGAGCCGCTCAGAGCCGCTCCTGAGCATTTCTCATCAGTGATCAGAGGGAGCAGGACGGACTGGACACCTGCAGGAAACAAGTGGCGATCACAGGCAGGACTGACAAATACGTTTGTCAAGAACGATGAACCGGTTTCGACTTATGAAGTTATGTAATAAATTGGCTAACTGAGATGGTAAAAAAATGCTGTTTTCGAATTTGTAGCATTTAATTTCATTTTTCTTTTTAAAATGTAGAGCTGTTTTATAGTTGTGAATGTATTATTATTAGGCTTGTAGTATTAATATTAGTCATAATTTTCATTATTGACGTCGGTATTGCCGGTATTAAACACAGTCAGATATGAGGTTCAGTCCAAACAGAGCCCCGGACTCAGCGAGGTCCAGCAGGGGGCAGTAACTTCACACGGGGCCATTTCATCAACCATCACCTCAGAAACACAAACAAGCAAATCATTATTATTCTTTTCATTTTTAAAAGTCGCTCAGTGTGCTTTCTGAGACGCTCTCACTCTGAGCGGCTCCCTTACTTAACGCGCCCAGTGTGTTTACAGCACAGAATCAGAAATGGCAATATTATGTTGACGATCACAATTTGATAAGCTATATACTATACCGCTCTGGCCAAAACGTTTTCCATCATCTATAATTCTGGTTTCAGATCCGGTACGTTCTGTTGTCTTTTTAAATGGAATTGATCATATTTTTCCACTATTGTGAAAACAGTAGGCAGATATTTATGATATGGAATATATTATATATTTCTTTTAAGAGACATTGGTTGTCTGTTTCCAGTTTAAGTTTTCTGACAAAGACAATAGGAATTGATTGCACCCGTACCAAAATCTGACAGGGTACCGCTTTCTGACCTTATACCATATTGTGACGATGTACCACTTTCTGGCCCTACAGCGGAAGCCATAATAGTAGTACAGTAGTATTTCATTTTAGAGTTTGAAATGTCATTTTTTGTTATGTTAACAAGGAAATTATTCAGCAGCTTTCATTGGACTCTAAAGCTGAGGAGTTCATTCTATATAGAGGGGTGGAATTCAATATGTTAACAAGGAACATTATTCAGCAGCTTTCATTGGACTCTATGAAGCTGAGTGAGTTCATTCTATATAGAGGGTGGAATTCAATATGTTAACAAGGGAACATTATTCAGCAGCTTTCATTGGACTCTATGAAGCTGAGGAGTTCATTCTATATAGAGGTGTGTAATTCAATATGTTAACAAGGGAACATTATTCATTTCATTGGACTCTATGAAGCTTTCATTCTATTGGACTCAATATGTTAACAAGGGAAGGGAGTTCATTGGACTCTATAGAGGGTTCATTCTATATAGAGGGTGGAATTCAATATGTTAACAAGGGAACATTATTCAGCAGCTTTCACTGGACTCTATGAAGCTGAGGGAGTTCATTCTATATAGGGGGTGGAATTCAATATGTTAACAAGGAAGATTATTCAGCAGCTTTCATTGGACTCTATGAAGCTGAGGGAGTTCATTCTATATAGAGGGTGTGTAATTCAATATGTTAACAAGGGACATTGATTCATTCTATATAGGGGGTGGAATTCAGCTTTCATTGGACTCTATGAAGCTGAGGAGTTCATTCTATAGAGTTCATTCTTAACAAGGGAACATTATTCAGCAGGGGGCTGGAATTCAATATGTTAACATGTTAACAAGAACATTATTCAGCAGCTTTCATTGGACTCTATGAAGCTGAGGGAGTTCATTCTATATAGAGGGGTGAGGGAGTTCATTCTTGGATCTAGAAGGTGTGGTTCATTCAATATAGAGGGTGTGTAATTCATGTTAACAAGGGAACATTATTCAGCAGCTTTCACTGGACTCTATGAAGCTGAGGGAGTTCATTCTATATAGAGGGGTGGAATTCAATATGTTAACAAGGGAACATTATTCAGCAGCTTTCATTGGACTCTATGAAGCTGAGGGAGTTCATTCTATATAGAGGGTGGAATTCAATATGTTAACAAGGGAAGATTATTCAGCAGCTTTCATTGGACTCTATGAAGAGGGAGTTCATTCTGAGGGGACAGTTCATTCTATATAGAGGGTGTGCAATTCAATATGTTAACAAGGGAAGATTATTCAGCAGCTTTCATTGGACTCTATGAAGCTGAGGGAGTTCATTCTATATAGAGGGTGTGTAATTCAATATGTTAACAAGGGAACATTATTCAGCAGCTTTCATTGGACTCTATGAGGAGCTGAGGGTTTCATTCTATATATTGGACTCTATGGCTGTGGAATTCAATATGTTAACAAGGGAACATTATTCAGCAGCTTTCACTGGACTCTATGAAGCTGAGGGAGTTCATTCTATATAGAGGGGGTGGAATTCAATATGTTAACAAGGGAACATTCAATATCTATATAGGTTAACAAGGGAAGATTATTCAGCAGCTTTCATTGGACTCTATGAAGCTGAGGGAGTTCATTCTATATAGAGGTGTGAATTCAATATGTTAACAAGGGAACATTATTCAGCAGCTTTCATTGGACTCTATGAAGCTGAGGAGTTCATTCTATATAATATGAGGGTGGAATTCAATATGTTAACAGGAGTTCATTCTATATGAACATTTATTCAGCAGCTTTCATTGGACTCTATGAAGCTGAGGAGTTCATTCTATATAGAGGGTGTGTAATTCAATATGTTAACAAGGAACATTATTCAGCAGCTTTCATTGGACTCTATGAAGCTGAGGGAGTTCATTCTATATAGAGGGTGTGGAATTCAATATGTTAACAAGGGAACATTATTCAGCAGCTTTCATTGGACTCTATGAAGCTGAGGGAGTTCATTCTATATAGAGGGGTGGAATTCAATATGTTAACAAGGGAACATTATTCAGCAGCTTTCATTGGACTCTATGAAGCATTCTATATAGAGTTAACAAGAGTTCATTCTATATGAAGAGGGTTCATTCTATATAGTGGAATTCAATATGTTAACAAGGGAACATTATTCAGCAGCTTTCATTGGACTCTATGAAGCCGAGTGAGTTCATTCTATATAGAGGGTGTGGAATTCAATATGTTAACAAGGGAACATTATTCAGCAGCTTTCATTGGACTCTATGAAGCTGAGGTTCATTCTATATAGTTGGATTCAATATGTTAACAAGGAACATTATTCAATTTCATTGGACTCCTATGAAGCTTAATTCATATAGGGGTGGAATTCAATATATTAACAAGGAACATTATTCAGCAGCTTTCATTGGACTCTATGAAGCTGAGGGAGTTCATTCTATATAGAGGGTGTGGAATTCAATATGTTAACAAGGAACATTATTCAAGCTTTCATTGGACTCTAACAAGGAGGGAGTTCATTCTATATAGAGGGTGTGAATTCAATATGTTAACAAGGGAACATTATTCAGCAGCTTTCATTGGACTCTATGAAGCTGAGGGAGTTCATTCTATATAGAGGGTGTGAATTCAATATGTTAACAAGGGAACATTATTCAGCAGCTTTCATTGGACTCTATGAAGCTGAGGGAGTTCATTCTATATAGAGGGTGTGAATTCAATATGTTAACAAGGAACATTATTCAGCAGCTTTCATTGGACTCTATGAAGCTGAGGGGAGTTCATTCTATATAGAGGTGTGAAATTCAATATGTTAACAAGGGTTATTCAATTCAATATGTGAGGGAATTCTATATAGAGGGTGGAATTCATTATTCAAGGGAACATTATTCAGCTTTCATTGGACTCTATGAGAGGGTGCTGGGAACATTATTCATTCATTCTTCAATATGTTAACAAGGAACATTATTCAGGAAGCTGGAATTATATAGAGGTGTAATTCAATATGTTAACAAGGGAACATTATTCAGCAGCTTTCACTGGACTCTATGAAGCTGAGGGAGTTCATTCTATATAGAGGGTGTGGAATTCAATATGTTAACAAGGAACATTATTCAGCAGCTTTCATTGGACTCTGAGGAATTCTATATAGAGGTGGAATTCAATATGTTCATTCTATATTGGACTCTATGAAGCTGAGGGAGTTCATTCTATATAGAATTCAATATGTTAACAAGGGAACATTATTCAGCAGCTTTCATTGGACTCTATGAAGCTGAGGAGTTCATTCTATATAGGGAACATTATTCAGGGGGTGGAATTCAATATGTTAACAATATGGAACATTATTCAGCAGCTTTCATTGGACTCTATGAAGCTGAGGGAGTTCATTCTATATAGAGGGTGGAATTCAATATGTTAACAAGGAACATTATTCAGCAGGTTTCATTGGACTCTTCTGACATTCATATAGTGGAATTCAAAATTAGTTAACAAGGGGAATTCATTATTCAGGTTTCATTGATGCTAAATTCTGTATAGGGGGTGAATTCAATATGTAACAGAACATTATTCCTTTCATTGGATTATGAAGCTGGGAGTTCATTCTATATAGAGGGTGTGGAATTCAATATGTTAACAAGAGAAGATTATTCAGCGGGTTTACATTCGACTTCATGAAGCAAAATTAGTTAGGGTGGTGATGCTAAACTGTAATTGTGACGTACAGACAACCCCTCCTCATTACTGGAGCTCTTTGAAATGTGAAGACACTTTGCCCCTCACTAATATGGCTACCGTGACTGATCTCAATGGACGGCCCCTCGTTGCCCTCCACAAAGATGGCGCCAGATTTCCTGGAAGTAGACGGGACAGTCAATCCCGTGATGCAGTTCGGTACTCAATTACAGGCGCCATTTCTGGAGCCCACTCAGTGCTGAATACGTTGCGGCGATGCTGTGTTGCAGCGCCAGGACATACCAGTATTTTTTTTTTAAATAACAGTACAAAATATCGTTAATATAAAGTGACTGACTGTTATTTATGTGAATGAATGCATGATTATGTCAAGAAACATTTTGCCAGGGCAAGCGCTAACACATTAAAAACATTGCGAGTGCGCTGTGTTAAAGAGCTCTACGGGCTCCAGAAATGGCGCCACTGTTTACTAACTCCGCCCACTTGTGACATCATTGTCCTATCCTCGTTAATCGTCATAGGAAGTAGCGTCTTCCTGCCCGCTGCATTGTGGGCCAGTGGCGGATCAGTAGTTGCAGTTGGTGACGGAGGAAAGGATGTCGGTGCATAATTTAGGAACCATTTAATTATGTTATATCCATGTAATTTTTAATTATTATTATTATTAAACAGCGTGATAGATACGCAAAAACCATGAAGTTACTCAGCAAGGACATAGAAAAAGACAATTGCGGGTAAGTTTGGATGAACGAACGGCGTAAATAAAGTTAGGGAAACACAACGCGCCGGTGTTGTGTTAATGTTGTTATTGTCAATATTGTTGTTTTACAAGCCGTTTGATAAACCTAGAGCTACACAAAGTATATATTTATATATTTCTTGACCGTATTTAGTTGTTTGTGACAGTTTTTTGAAGCCGCGCATGCACACATCGACACGTCACACAACACTGTAATATTTTATCGTTAAACGTTACAGTCGTCGTGGCTGAATTTGTAATTCGTTGCGATTGTGTTAATAATTGCCGGCACACCTACGGTAATTGTAGTTTTATAATTGTAGCATTTAAATAATTGATGCATTGCAGAGCAATCGCACGCCTGTCCAGGCTGAATCATTGTGAAAAATACTTCTAGTGTCCATTTGTGCCTTTATTATTATGATTATTACGATTGTTATTGCTGTTTTTTTGATGTTAACATATTTTAAGCCTTGTTTTCTTGCAAAAGCCCTTCAGCTGTTTAAAAAAAAAAAGTAAAACACAGATTTTTTTTTTTTTTTAAGTAAACACGGTTTCTTTTGAAACAGCTGAAAAAGGGCTTTTGCCCAAAACGTCCTGAAAATAAAAAATATTTTTAATTCGTTTTTTTTAAACCTTTTCAGTACATTTTTGGAAAACCTTTTTTTTCTTTCAAGTGCCTTCAGTTTTGTACGCCGCCGTTCATTTACCCCAGTTCTGCAATGCCTGTTTTAAATGGGTTTCAAACTGTGTTTATCTCCATGCGGAACCTTTAGTCAAGTGGCGCTGGTGGCGGAGGAACCTGAAGACATGTGGCACACCTACAACCTGCTGCAAGTGGGGGACAGCTTACGGGCCTCCACGATCAGGTGGGAGGGGCTTATTTTCTTTGGATGATGTCACACTACCGCAAGCATGCCGTGGTGATGTTGGGATAAAACGTTTTGTAAAAAGACTAAAAATGCAAGGAGACCATTCACAAACCGCTCTGTGAACTACAGTGAGCTGTGCAGGGGTCTTGTACCGCAATACAAACCATACAGACCTCTATTACAGTCGGTACAGCACTAGCTGGAACTACAGTTCCCAGCATGCCCTTTCACCTGCGGCAATGGTGAGGGATGCTGGGAGCTGTAGTTCTTTATGCTGTGGTGTTGTAGCACAAACGATACAGACCTCTATTACAAGCGGTACAGCAGTAGCTGGAACTACAGTTCCCAGCATGCCTTTTCACCTGCGGCAATGGTGAGGGATGCTGGGAGCTGTCTGTTATAATCGGCACAGCACTAGTTGAACTACAGTTCCCAGCATGCCTTCTTTATGCTGTGGTAGGGTAGCACAATACAAACGATACCGACCTCTGTTATAATCGGTACAGCACTAGATGGAACTACAGTTCCCAGCATGCCTTTTCACCTGCGGCAATGGTGAGGGATGCTGGGAGCTGTAAGTTATTGGGCAGACTCCTTTATCCCAGGCGACTCACACAGGTGTCGCAGGGCAGCGCAGGGTTACAATGCAAGCTTCATATTTAAACACAGTGTAGTTTAGTCAGTGCAAATAATAACACTACTAGAATACAATATGAACTAGGATGCAGCGAGTTAGGATCACAGCGAGTTAGATCTACAGTGACAGATCTAGCTTGTGTGAGGATAGTGCAGAGACTAGGAGGGTGAACTCTGCATCATCAACAACTACTGCTGCTGCTGCTGCAGTCACTTCAATAGGGAGTCTCGTTGTTTGACGCCTCATCCGGACGGAGCACAAGGAGGTGAAGCGACTTGCTCAGGGTCACACACACACACACACACACACACACACACACACACACACACAGGGAGTCAGTGGCTGAGACGGGATTTGAACCTCCTGGTATCAAGACCCCTTTTCTGAATGTGTTTTTCTGATTTGTAAAGGAAAGTCCAGACGGAGTCGTCCACGGGCAGCGTGGGCAGTAATCGCGTCCGCACCACGCTGACGATCTGCGTGGAGACGATCGATTTCGACTCCCAGGCCTGTCAGCTGAGGGTCAAAGGGACCAACATCCAGGAGAACGAATACGTCAAGGTGTGAGAGAGCAGCGTGGGAGGAGCTTTACCAGCAAGACCTAGTGAAGATTTGTGTGTGTGTGTAGATAGATAGAGATAGATAGATATAGATAGATAGATGCACTTAATCACCTAATTAGTGAGACAGCGGATTGGACGCTGGATAGGGAGCGATTTCAGCTGTTGAATTGCAAGCTTGAATAAAAGCCATTTTAAAACTATGCCACGTCTTGTCGAGAGAGCAGCGCCGATGTGCGATCGGCATGTCGGGAGGCTGGGGCGAGGGCAGCGTGCTGTGGCTCGCCGCCTTGGGAGCTCACAGCCAGCGATTTCAAACCTGACGAGACGGTATAACCAGACAAACTCTGTCAGTGACAGCGCCACCAACCGGGAGAGCAAGATTCACAACACCTGCCCGAGATCCACAGATCATTCAGCAGCACCTTCGTGATGTCGATTGCTAATCAGCAGAATACAATGTCACTGCACCTGCTCTGAAACAGAGTGTGTCATTTTCGATCACCTCTAGTGAATTTTATCAAATATAAGTGATCGTTTCTTTTGATGCTCAGTATGTATATATATGTATATATATATATATATATATATATATATATATATATATATATATATATATATATAAAATTTGTGTGTGTGTCTCCCCTTCGGTTATCATTTATTTTCGTTATTGGAAATTGCATTTTAAAACAGCATGTATGAACTCTATGTAATTCAAGAAGTTGCCCAGACAAAA
>CM072709.1:8576031-8632477 GCA_036884735.1 Huso huso | reverse complement strand
GACAGAAAGGAGGTTGATAAAAGAGGGAAGGAGAATGGAAGCGAGGAGAGAAAGTGTGGCTTCACTGTGCAGTGCTTACGAAAAGAAAAGCAGGGGAACAAGCGTTTTATCGTAAAGAATTTTTGGGATTGAGACAAGATTTAAAAACATTTTAAACTATATGAACATAATTTAATTTGTTAACATCCTGTGTCAAGACAAACTACAAAAAGATATAAGCTAAGAAAAAAGTCTACTGAAGCCATAATCCCAAATTTTGAGTAAGTGTTTCATGTTAGATTTGAAATGTCACATTTTCAGTCCGGTTTTTCATTATTAAGTATCTAGAGGAGAGAAGGCTTTCAAAGCTGGGTGTGGAATTCAGCTATGTTTTCGGGAACATTATTCAGCAGCTTTCATTGGACTCTATGAAGCTGGGGGAGTTCATTCTATATATAGAGGGGTGGAATTCAATATGTTAACAAGGGGAGCATTATTCCGGCGCTTTCATTTGGACTCTATGAAGCTGAGGTTCATTCTATAGAGGGTGTGCAATTCAATATGTTAACAAGGGACATTATTCAGCAGCTTTCATTGGACTCTATGAAGCTGGGGAGTTCATTCTATATAGAGGTGTGGAATTCAATATGTTAACAAGGGAACATTATTCCGGCAGCTTTCATTGGACTCTATGAAGCTGAGGGAGTTCATTCTATAGAGGGTGTGCAATTCAATATGTTAACAAAGGAACATTATTCAGCAGCTTTCATTGGACTCTATGAAGCTGAGGGTTCATTCTATATGGGTGTGGAATTCAATATGTTAACAAGGGAACATTATTCAGCAGCTTTCATTGGACTCTATGAAGCTGAGGAGTTCATTCTATAGAGGGTGGAATTCAATATGTCAACAAGGGAGACATTATTCAGCTTTCATTGGACTATGAAGCTGGGGGGTCATTCTATGGGGTGGAAATTCAATATGTTTAACAAGGAACATTATTCAGCAGCTTTCATTGGACTCTATGAAGCTGAGGGAGTTCATTCTATATGAGGGTGGAATTCAATATGTTAACAAAGGGAACATTATTCAGCAGCTTTCATTGGACTCTATGAGCTGAGGAGTTCATTCTATAGAGGGGATGCTAAACTTTTGGTCAGGCTATGCGCACTGGGTATAAATGACCAGCTGGCTGACCAGTGGTCTGGCCGGACACTCACGTTGCTCTGGACTTGAAGTGGGACAGTGAGCCATCAGCTTGTCCGGTTCCAGTGTGGCCGGCGTGGCGGTCCGGCTTGACCATTTGAGGGCAGAGCTACAGGGAGGCGAGGGAGAAAGAGGTGCACATCAGTGCAATACACAGCCTGAGACACTGACACACAAGCCCTAACCCCTAGCCTTCACTAACCTTAACACTAACCCCCTAACCCTAACGAGAGGGCAGAGGCAAGACAATAGCATAACCTCATGTTTTCACACACACACACACACACACACACACACACACATATCAGCACCTCAGTGTTATCTAACATCCTTGAAAAGATACACCTGCATTGACAATAAGTGACACATTATTGTCAGTGTTGCTCAATAAAGCCATCCCGTTTCTGAGAGGGCTTGAAACCTGGTTCAAAGAGACCTAGTGTGCGTGCAGTGGTTGAATCCTTCAGCTCTGTGGCAGTTTGCATCCCCTCTATAGAATGAACTCCCTCAACTATAAGGATCCAATAAGCTGCTGAATAATGTTCCTTGTTAACATATTGAATTCCACACCCTCTGTATATGAATGAACTCCCTCAGCTTCATAGAGTCCAGTAAAAGCTGCTGAATAATGTTCCCTTGTTAACATATTGAATTCCACACCCTCTATAGAATGAACTCCCTCTTCATAGAGTCCAATGAAAGCTGCTGAATAATGTTCCCTTGTTAACATATTGAATTCCACACCTCTATATAGAATGAACTCCCTCAGCTTCATAGAGTCCAACAAAGCTGCTGAATAATCATTCCTTGTTAACATATTGAATTCCACACCTCTATATAGAATGAACAAAACTGACTGGAAAAATAGAGTCCTAAATGTCTCAATCTAAAAATGGTTTCAGGTGAACAAATGGCGTGTTCCTCAAAACAAACGTAATAAAAGTCATAATTTAATTAGAGGCGAGCAAAAGGACAGGCCTCAGCTCATAGAGTTTAGAACAAAGTTTAAAAAGAAAAAAATGTCTCTCAGGCTTTTTGAGTTTCATCACAATCGGACGACGCTTCTCCCTCTCCCTTTCCCTCCCTCTCCCCTTAGAGTCTCCTCTCCCTCTCCCTCCTCCCTCCTCCCCCCTTCTCTCCCTTTCCCTCCTCCCTCTCCCCTTCTCTCCCTCTCCCTCCTCCCTCTCCCCTTCTCTCCCTCTCCCTCCTCCCTCTCCCCCCTTTGAATAATCCCTCCTTTGTCCCCATATTCCCTCTCCCTCCCCTCTCCCCTTCTGGAGTTTCTCCCCTCTCCCTCTCCCAACAAAACTCCCCTTGGAAAAATTTCCCTCCTCCCTCTCCCCATCTCTACTTACTGTCTCCCCTTCTCTCCCTCTCCCCTTTTTTCTAAATTTATGTCTCAATCCCTAAAATTCTAGGTGATGCTAACTTTTTTTGGCCAGAGCTACGTTCTCCTGAAGCTGCTGCCCAAGCCACAGAATGGTTTTGTTCCCTGAGCTTTTGACGTACAAAACAAACGAATAAAGCTGGCAATTTAGCTGAGAGAGACGAGCAAGAGGACACGGGAAGTTTGGTAGAGTTTGAACAGAGATTTAGTAAAAGAAAAAGAAGAGAAGCTAGCCACTGCCAATCGACGAGCCCCTCTCCCTCCCTCCTCCCTCTCCCTCTCTCCTCCCTTCTCTCCTCCCTCTCCCTCCCTCCTCCTCCCTCTCCCTCTCCCTCCTCTTCCCTCTCCCTCCCTCCCTCCTCCCCTCTCCCCTCTCTCCTCCCTCCCTCCTCCCTCCCCCTCTCCTCCCTTCCTCCCTCTCCCCTTCTCTCCTCTCCCTCCCTCTCCCTCCTCTCCCCTTCTCTCCTCTCCCTCCCTCCCTCTCTCCCTCCTCCTCCCTCCCCTTCTCTCCCTCTCCTCCTCCCTCTCCCTCTCCCTCTCCTCTCCCTCTCCTCCTCTCTCCTCTCCTCCTCCCTCCCTCCTCCTCCTCTCCCTCTCCTTCCTCCTTTCCTCCTCCTCCTCTCCTCCTTCACGTGTCCTCCTCCATCCATCTCCTCCTCCCTCCTCCCTCTCCCCTTCTCTCCCTCTCCCCTTTTCTCCCTCTCCCTCCCTCCCTCCCCTCCACTCTCCCTCCCCACCTCTCCCCTTCTCTCCTCTCCCTCCTCCTCTCCTCTCACCTTCTCTCCTCCCTCCTCCCTCCCCTTCTACCTCCCTCTCCCTCCCTCCTCCCTCTCCCCTTCTCTCCCTCCTCTCCCTCCTCCCTCTCCCCATCTCCCTCCTCTCCTCTCCTTCTCTCCCTCTCCTCCTCCTCTCCCTCCTCCCTTTTCCCTCCTCCTCCTCCCTCTCCCCATCTCTCCTCTCCCTCCTCTCTCTCTCCTCTCCCCTTCTCTCCTCTCTCTCTCCTCTCCCTCCTCCCTCTCCTCCTCTCCCCTTCTCTCCTCTCCTCTCCCCTTCTCTCCTCTCCTCCTCCTCCTCTCCTCTCCCCTTCTCTCCTCCTCCCTCCTCCTCTCTCTCTCCTCCTCCCTCCTCCTCTCCCCCTTCTCTCCTCTCCTCTCCCCTCCCACTCATCCTCCCCTCTCTCCCTCCTCCCTTTTCCTCCTCCTCTCTCCCTCTCTCTCCCCTCCCTCCTCCCTCTCCCTCCTCTCTCCCCTCTCCTCTCCTCTCTCCCCCTCTCCTCCTCCCTCCCCCTCCCTCTCTCCTCCTTCCTCCCTCCCCCTCTCCCTCCTCCCTCCCCTCTCTCTCTCTCTCTCTCAAAACCTGTGGTGTGGCTGCAGTACCTGGAGTTGGCAGTAGGGGGCGCTGTCTTGTCTCTGCCCGCCTCCGCTCTGTGCTTGTTGGGCCCTCCTGCCGCTGCCTGGAACTCCTTCAGTTTCTCTCCTTCGTCTGTCTTGCTGCTGGGAAACTGGGCCAGGATTTCATCTGAGCGCGTGCGAGCGAGAGAGAAAGAAAACAAAACATAAATGAACCAATCACTGGGGAGCCTGGCTGCTTCTCGTTAGTCGCCCTCGTAATCGCCTTTAAGAAGCATTTATTGATTTATTTAAAAATCGGCAGGTAATCAATAAATCCATTAATTGACGCGCTGATTTCAAAACGAGGTTCGCTGGTCCAGTGGTTAAAGAAAAGGGGTCTTGATACCAGGAGGTTCAAATCCCGGCTCAGCCACTGACTCCCTGTGTGTGTGTGCGTGTGTGTGCGTGTGTGTGTGACCCTGAGCGAGTCGCTTCACCTCCTTGTGCTCCGTCCTTCGGATGAGACGTCAAACAAACGAGCTCCTATTGGAAGTGACTCTGCAGCAGCAGCAGCAGCAGTTGTTGATGATGCAGAGTTCACCCCCCTAGTCTCTGCGAGTCGCTTTGGATAAAAGCCTCTGCTAAATGACTGATTAATTAATTAATTAATTTTAAAACAAATGAAAAGCTGTCCTTTCCCCGGCTTTACAATTGAGAGCCAATCAATTGACTTTGGTTCGGAAATGCGATGAGATGAGAGGAAAACAGAGTGGAACCCGATTGTAAAGGTGAGGGGAGGACAGCTTTTCCTGTTTTGAAATCAACATTGACCGAGTCATTTCTCAAGCGGCAATTAATCTAGACCTGTGCTTCCTACTGAGACCAGCAGAGGGAGCCCTTGCTGTTTTCTAATTTATCACAGTACAGCACTTGATGGGGCCAGTATGGATAGATAGACAGACAGAAGGACACACACACACACACACACACACACAGACACACACACACACACACACACACAGACACAGACACACACACACAGAAACAGACACAGACACACACACACACACACACAGACACAGACAGACAGACAGACACACACACACACACACACACACAGACACACAGAAACAGACACAGACACACACACACACACACACACACAGACAGACACACACACACACACACACAGACACAGACACAGACACAGACACAGACACACACACACAGACACACACAGACACACACAGACACAGACACAGACAGACACACACACACACAGACACACAGACAGACAGACACACACACACACAGACACAGACACAGACACAGACAGACACACACACACACACAGACACACACACAGACACACACAGACACAGACACAGACACAGACAGACACAGACAGACACAGACACAGAAAGACACACACACACACACACACAGACACACACACAGACACAGACAGACACACACACACACACAGACACACAGACACAGACACAGACACACACACACACACACACACAGCTCCCCCCACCCTCCCCACTGTTCCCAGCAGTACCAGTGATATTGAACTGGGTGGCGTTGAGCTCCTGCAGCAGATGGTCCAGTTCAGTCAGACCTCCCCCCAGCACGGAGGCCGAGGTGAAGGGGGGCGGCTCCTTCAATTTCGGGGACTTGGGTTTGCAAACCGTGCTGAAACAGAGAGGACAAAACAGGAGGCTTGTGATGGCATCTCAGCCCACTGAAGCGAGTGGAGAAGCGAGGGCTGGACGTGAACCATCTCACCACCCGGGGTCAAGACTTACCATTCAACTGAGGAGAGAGAGAGCGCAGTAGAGGAGAGGCACGAACAGGGCTGAGGCTGAGGGCAGTGTTATTCACTCATCAGCCACTAGGAGAGCCATTGCAAACTTGAGAGGGGAGATCTCTTTCCTATAGTCCTCTATACAGCTCTGCAGTGTTGAGAGGGGAGTTCTCTTTCCTATAGACCTCTATACAGCTCTGCAGTGTTGAGATCTCTTTCCTATAGACCTCTATACAGCTCTGCAGTGTTGAGAGGGGAGTTCTCTTTCCTATAGACCTCTATACAGGTCTGCAGTGTTGAGATCTCTTTCCTATAGACCTCTATACAGCTCTGCAGTGTTGAGATCTCTTTCCTATAGACCTCTATACAGCTCTGCAGTGTTGAGAGGGGAGTTCTCTTCCTATAGACCTCTATACAGGTCTGCAGTGTTGAGATCTCTTTCCTATAGACCTCTATACAGCTCTGCAGTGTTGAGATCACTTTCCTATAGACCTCTATACAGCTCTGCAGTGTTGAGATCTCTTTCCTATAGACCTCTATACAGCTCTGCAGTGTTGAGATCTCTTTCCTGTAGACCTCTATATAGCTCTGGAGTGTGGAGATCTCTTTCCTGTAGTCCTCTATACAGCTCTGCAGTGTTGAGAGGGGAGTTCTCTTTCCTATAGACCTCTATACAGGTCTGCAGTGTTGAGATCTCTTTCCTATAGACCTCTATACAGCTCTGCAGTGTTGAGATCTCTTTCCTATAGACCTCTATACAGCTCTGCAGTGTTGAGATGGGAGTTCTCTTTCCTATAGACCTCTATACAGGTCTGCAGTGTTGAGATCTCTTTCCTATAGACCTCTATACAGCTCTGCAGTGTTGAGATCTCTTTCCTATAGACCTCTTTACAGCTCTGCAGTGTTGAGATCTCTTTCCTATAGACCTCTATACAGCTCTGCAGTGTGGAGATCTCTTTCCTATAGACCTCTATACAGCTCTGCAGTGTTGAGAGGGAGTTCTCTTTCCTATAGACCTCTATACAGCTCTGCAGTGTTGAGATCTCTTTCCTATAGACCTCTATACAGCTCTGCAGTGTTGAGAGGGGAGTTCTCTTTCCTATAGACCTCTATACAGCTCTGCAGTGTGGAGATCTCTTTCCTGTAGTCCTCTATACAGCTCTGCAGTGTTGAGATCTCTTTCCTATAGACCTCTATACAGCTCTGCAGTGTTGAGATCTCTTTCTATAGACCTCTATACAGCTCTGCAGTGTGGAGATCTTTCCTATAGACCTCTATACAGCTCTGCAGTGTTGAGATCTCTTTCCTATAGACCTCTATACAGCTCTGCAGTGTTGAGATCTCTTTCCTATAGACCTCTATACAGCTCTGCAGTGTTGAGATCTCTTTCCTATAGACCTCTATACAGCTCTGCAGTGTTGAGAGGGGAGTTCTCTTTCCTATAGACCTCTATACAGCTCTGCAGTGTTGAGATCTCTTTCCTATAGACCTCTATACAGCTCTGCAGTGTGGAGATCTCTTTTCCCATAGACCCTCTATACAGCTCTGCAGTGTGGAGATCTCTTTCCTGTAGTCCTCTATACAGCTCTGCAGTGTTGAGATCTCTTTCCTATAGACCTCTATACAGCTCTGCAGTGTTGAGATCTCTTTCCTATAGACCTCTATACAGCTCTGCAGTGTGGAGATCTCTTTCCTATAGACCTCTATACAGCTCTGCAGTGTTGAGATCTCTTTCCTATAGACCTCTATACAGCTCTGCAGTGTTGAGATCTCTTTCCTATAGACCTCTATACAGCTCTGCAGTGTTGAGATCTCTTTCCTATAGACCTCTATACAGCTCTGCAGTGTTGAGAGGGGTTCTCTTCCTATAGACCTCTATACAGCTCTGCAGTGTTGAGATCTCTTTCCTATAGACCTCTATACAGCTCTGCAGTGTTGAGATCTCTTTCCTATAGACCTCTATACAGCTCTGCAGTGTGGAGATCTCTTTCCTACAGACCTCACGCATGTCTTTAAAGGTTTGGTTAAAAAATTTTTTTTTAAAAAATGGAATGCTGGGAAATACCTGTACAGACGTTCCGGGTCTCCGGTTCTAGACTGAGTTCCTGACTTCATCGCTGACGACACGGTCTAGAATCACAACAGAATAAATTTCAGTGACACACAGGGGTGGGAATCAGACTCCCGTTGCACAGCAGTGTGATCCATTCCCAGTTTCACTAGGAGTTTAATAATCAGACACACCTGAGCTTGTTACCTAGACACACTGGGGGCTGATCAAGCTGGTAGTAAAACCTGGAATGGATCACACTGCTGTGCAATAGGAGTCTGATTCCCAGCCCACTGCTGACACGCACGCTCGCACAGACCAGACAGGCTGAGCACATGTCTAAGGCATGATTTCAGGGGATAGCGAGCATGTCAATTCATAATGAATGCCTGCCTTAGTCACGTGATGATCATTTATTACCAAGAAGCTTGTTATGAATCCTGGTAATTAAACCAACTTGAAATAACAGGGATTCAAAACCAATGACTTCAGAACTCAGAGGAAGCGCAGAAGAGATTCAGGGGAGATTCCTGTGAGATCCAGATGGGAATTCGTTAGGGATTAGTTAGGGATTCGTTAGGAAGTTACAGGCGTCGTTTTAAAGTGTTACCTGCTGAGGGGTGTATGCAGGGGGAGGGGGGGGGTTTGGTTCGGCAGGGTCCTGGGGGGTCCCATTGCTGTGGGGGGTCGGGATGGGGTCCGAGTCCAGGGGGGCGGCCTGGAGTCCCAAAAGGAGGGGGTCAGAGGGAAGGACCGGACGCTTCGAAATATGAGACGTAGTGGACTCCAAATCAGCAAGCAGGGCGTCTGAAAAAACAGAGAAAATATATATATAAATACACAGATAGAGTGCTCCTTTACAAAGAGGGGCCAGCGATCCTGTTAATAAAGCTAATAAGAGGTGAGAGAATGGATTTTAAAGATGGTCAGCGCTCCTTTAAAGGGAGGGGCCAGTGATCCTGTTAATAAAGCTAATAAGAGGTGAGAGAATGGATTTTAAAGATGGTCAGCGCCCTTTAAAGGGAGGGCCAGTGATCATGTTAATAAAGCTAATAAGAGGAGAGAATGGATTTTAAAGATGGTCAGCGCTCCTTTAAAGGGGAGGGGCAGGTGATCCTGTTAATAAAGCTAATAAGAGGTGAGAGAATGGATTTTAAAGATGGTCAGCACTCCTTTAAAGGGAGGGGCCTGTGATCCTGTTAATAAAGCTAATAAGAGGTGAGAGAATGGATTTTAAAGATGGTCAGCTCCTTTAAAGGGAGGGGCCGGTGATCATGTTAATAAAGCTAATAAGAGGTGAGAGAATGGATTTTAAAGATGGTCAGCGCTCCTTTAAAGGGAGGGGCCAGTGATCATGTTAATAAAGCTAATAAGAGGTGAGAGAATGGATTTTAAAGATGGTCAGCGCTCCTTTAAAGGGAGGGGTCAGTGATCATGTTAATAAAGCTAATAAAGGTGAGAGAATGGATTTTAAAGATGGTCAGCGCTCCTTTAAAGGGAGGGCCAGTGATCATGTTAATAAAGCTAATAAGAGGTGAGAGAATGGATTTTAAAGATGGTCAGCGCTCCTTAAAGGGAGGGCCAGTGATCATGTTAATAAAGCTAATAAGAGGTGAGAATGGATTTTTAAAGATGGTCAGCCCTTTAAAGGGAGGGACCATTGAAACTGTTAATAAAGCTAATAAGAGGTGAGAGAATGGATTTTAAAGATGGTCAGCGCTCCTTTAAAGGGAGGGGCCAGTGAAACTGTTAATAAAGCTAATAAGAGGTGAGAGAATGGATTTTAAAGATGGTCAGCGCTCCTTTAAAGGGAGGGGCCAGTGATCATGTTAATAAAGCTAATAAGAGGTGAGAGAATGGATTTTAAAGATGGTCAGCGCTCCTTTAAAGGGAGGGGCCAGTGATCCTGTTAATAAAGCTAATAAGAGGTGAGAGAATGGATTTTAAAGATGGTCAGCGCTCCTTTACAAAGAGGGGCCAGTGAAACTGTTAATAAAGCTAATAAGAGGTGAGAGAATGGATTTTAAAGATGGTCAGCGCTCCTTTAAGGGAGGGGCCGGTGATCATGTTAATAAAGCTAGTAAGAGGTGAGAGAATGGATTTTAAAGATGGTCAGCGCTCCTTTAAAGGGAGGGGCCAGTGAAACTGTTAATAAAGCTAATAAGAGGTGAGAGAATGGATTTTAAAGATGGTCAGCGCTCCTTTAAAGGGAGGGGCCAGTGATCATGTTAATAAAGCTAATAAGAGGTGAGAGAATGGATTTTAAAGATGGTCAGCGCTCCTTTAAAGGGAGGGGCCGGTGATCATGTTAATAAAGGAGGCTGGCTCTAGTGGTTAGAGCTGAGGAGAGACTGGGAGGAGGGAGGGAGGCTGGCTCTAGTGGTTAGAGCTGAGGAGGGACTGGGAGGGAGGGAGGGAGGCTGGCTCTAGTGGTTAGAGCTGAGGAGGACTGGGAGGGAGGGAGGGAGGCTGGCTCTAAGTGGTTAGAGCTGAGGAGGGACTGGGAGGAGGGAGGGAGGAGGCTGGCTCTAGTGGTTAGAGCTGAGGAGGAGGGAGGGGGGGAGGGAGAGGGAGGGAGGCTGGCAGCTCTAGTGGTTAGAGCTGAGGAGGGACTGGGAGGAGAGAGGAGGCTGGCTCTAGTGGTTAGAGCTGAGGAGGGACTGGGAGGGAGAGAAATACCTACCAAAGACTACAATACGAGGACTGAGAGGAGAGTAAGGAGGTTCAAGCTCACCTACAGAGAGAGACAGACAGACAGACACTGTGATAAAAGCACAGCACAGACGGACGGACACACACGGGGCACATACACAGAGCCGGCTATAGGGGGCGCACACAGGCTTACCAGGGGCTACAGAGAACATAAAAAAAAAGAAATCGCCCCTTTTATAATTATAATATTTTTTTGTTGTTTAATAAACACAGATATATTGCCAGGATTTTTTTTCAAAAAAAAATGGAGCATTATTGGTAAGACTATATATATAGGAGCATGATTAGGTAGTTTGTGTTTCCACGGCGATTGGAAAAATAATAAAACTACAAAACAACAACCCTGCAGCAACAAACACAAACAGATGAGGTTGAGAAACTCAGTTTAGTTTCAGTAACGCTGATGAAGGCACTAGAGCCCAAACGCTGGTCTGCTTGACTCAGTTTAGTTTCAGTAACGCTGATGAAGGCACTAGAGCCCAAACGCTGGTCTGCTTGACTCAGTTTAGTTTCAGTAACGCTGATGAAGGCACTTAGAGCCCAAACGCTGGTCTGCTTGACTCAGTTTAGTTTCAGTAACGATTTTGATGAAGGCACTAGAGCCCAAACGCTGGTCTGCTTGACTCAGTTTAGTTTCAATAACGCTGATGAAGGCACTAGAGCCCAAACGCTGGTCTGCTTGACTCAGTTTAGTTTCAATAACGCTTGATGAAGGCACTAGAGCCCAAACGCTGGTCTGCTTACCTCTCTGTGCTTTTACAATGCTTCCTATGCTTTACCAGACCCTCTGTCCTTTTATAATGCTTCCTATGCTTTTTACCAGACCCTCTGTGCTTTTTACAATGCTTCCCTATGCTTTACCAGACCTCTCTGTGACTTTTTACAATGCTTCCCTATGCTTTACCAGACCTCTCTGTGCTTTACAATGCTTCCCTATGTTTTACCACAGGGACTCTGTGAGGGACAATGCTGGCCTATGCTTTACCAGACCTCTCTGTGCTTTACAATGCTTCCTATGCTTTACCAGACCTCTCTGTGCTTTTACAATGCTGGCCCTATGCTTTACCAGACCTCTCTGTGTTTACAATGCTTCCTATGCTTTACCAGACCTCTCTGTGCTTTACAATGCTTCCCTATGCTTTTACCAAACCTCTCTGTGCTTTATAATGCTTCCATATGCATTACCAGACCTCTCTGTGTTTTACAACAGACAGACACTATGGTAAACCATACCCTCTGTGCTTTACAATGCTTCCCTATGTTTTACCAGACACTCTGTGCTTTTCAATGCTTCACATGTTTTACCAGACCTCTCTGTGCTTTTACAATGCTTCCCATGCTTTACCACACCTCTCTGTGCTTTACAATGCTTCCTCATGCTTTACCAGACCCTCTGTGCTTTATAATGCATTATTGGTTCCCTATGCTTTACCAGACCTCTGTAGTTTGTGTTTACAATGCTTTAATAAAACTACCAGACCTCTCTGTGCTTTACAATGCTTCCCTATGATTTTTACCAGACTCTCTGTGCTTTTACAATGCTTCCCATGCTTTACTAGACCTCTGTGCTTTTCAATGCTTCCTATGTTTTACCAGACCTCTCTGTGCTTTACAATGCTTCCTATGCTTTTACCACACCTCTCTGTGCTTTTACAATGCTTCCCTATGCTTTACCAGACCCTCTGTGCTTTATAATGCTTCCTATGCTTTACCAGACCTCTCTGTGCTTTTACAATGCTTCCCTATGCTTTACCAGACCTCTCTATGCTTTACAATGCTTCCTATGCTTTATCAGACCTCTCTGTGCTTTACAATGCTTCCCTATGCTTTACCAGACCTCTCTGTGCTTTACAATGCTTCCCTATGCTTTACCACACCTCTCTGTGGGTATTTCTACAGTGTTGGTATGGAGTGAATGGTATTTATTTTTAGCCATTCAGTGAGCATAAGTTTTCCATATTAACCAGAAAAACATCACACAGCCTCACTGACTCACACAGCATCCCATAATTACAGACTGCCGTTAAAAACAGAGACTGACTTTCTATGAAACGAATCAAATATCGAAATTCCAGATGCGAGGAAAATTGATTAGCTCTCCTTTAAAGGGAGGGGCCAGTGATCATGTTAATAAAGCTAATAAGAGGTGAGAGAATGGATTTTAAAGATGGTCAGCGCTCCTTTAAAGGGAGGGGCCAGTGATCATGTTAATAAAGCTAATAAGAGGTGAGAGAATGGATTTTAAAGATGGTCAGCGCTCCTTTAAAGGGAGGGGCCAGTGATCATGTTAATAAAGTTAATAAGAGGTGAGAGAATGGATTTAAAGATGGTCAGCGCTCCTTTAAAGGGGAGGCCAGTGATCATGTTAATAAAGCTAATAAGAGGTGAGAGAATGGATTTTAAAGATGGTCACGCGCTCCTTTAAAGGGAGGGGTCAGTGATCCTGTTAATAAAGTTAATAAGAGGTGAGAGAATGGATTTTAAAGATGGTCAGCGCTCCTTTAAAGGGAGGGGCCAGTGATCATGTTAATAAAGCTAATAAGAGGTGAGAGAATGGATTTTAAAGATGGTCAGCGCTCCTATGCGATGGCATTTCTATAATATTTAATTTCTTACCAGTTTAATATTTTTCTCTGACACACTGTTGCGGGGAGGCATATTGGTGTTGCACGGCACGCTGAGGCCTGCGCAACACTGAAATCCTTCCCCGCAATCAGGAGTCTTTTCAGAAGTATGACGATCGCAGTGGAAACAGCACAGTACAGGATGTTAACGTGGGAGAGAGAGATAGGGATTGTTAGGAATGGGGAGATGGGAGAGAGCAGCTCTCGGGATCGCTGGTGTAATTCTGCAGATTCATTCCCTGCGCTGAATGCTCAAATAGGGGAATGAGAAAGCACTGTGTGTCTGACCAAATTTAGAAGTAACTGCAGTCTGTGAGATAAACACAGACCCACAGACACAGAGACAGAGAATAACACTGACGCACAGAGACAGAGAGACACACACGGACACACACAGAGACAGAGAGACACACACTGACACACAGAGAGAGACACACATAGACACACATAGACAGAGACACATACAGACACACAGAGACACAGACACACACTGACACACAGAGACAGAGACACACACACTGACACACACGGACACACAGAGACACACAAAGATAACATAGGCAGGAGACACAGACAGAGAAACACAGACGTACAGAGAGAGAGACACACACAGCCATACAGAGAGAGAGAGAGAGAGAGAGAGAGAGAGAGACACAGCCAGAGAGAGAGAGACACAGCCATAGAGAGAGAGAGACACAGACAGAGAGAGAGACACACACAGCCAGAGAGAGAGAGACACACACACACAGAGAGAGAGAGAGAGAGAGAGAGAGAGAGAGAGAGAGAGACACACAGCCATACAGAGAGAGAGAGACACAGACAGAGAGAGACACACACAGCCATAGAGAGAGACACACACACACACAGACACAGAGAGAGACACACAGCCATAGAGAGAGAGAGAGACACACACACAGAGAGAGAGAGAGAGAGAGAGAGAGAGAGAGAGACACAGCCATACAGAGAGAGAGACACAGACAGAGACACACACAGCCATACAGAGAGAGAGAGACACACACACACACAGACAGAGAGAGACACACACAGTCATAGAGAGAGAGACACAGACAGAGAGAGAGACACACACAGCCATAGAGAGAGAGAGACACACACAGCCATACAGAGAGAGAGAGAGAGAGAGAGAGAGAGAGAGAGAGACACAGCCACACAGAGAGACACAGACAGAGAGAGAGACACACACACGCACACAGACAGACATAAAATTCAGACATAACACATTTTCTCTCTCATAATTAGGGAAGGGTATAGTCAGCACACTGTGGTCCCATTCTATCAGCCTCGCCCCATTGCAGCTGCCCTATACTTGTGCTACCATTGCCCCTCAGTGTAACACAGAACCATTATTGCCATTGTAGCTCCACTGTCTGTCTGCATTGCCATTGAAGATCATTTAGGGTATAGTCAGCACACTATGGTCCCATTCTACCAGCCTCACCCCATTGCAGCTGCCCTATACTTGTGCTACCATTGCCCCTCAGTGTAATACAGAACCATTATTGCCATTGTAGCTCCACTGTCTGTCTGCATTGCCATTGAAGATCATTTAGGAATGTAACGCTGCATTGTCAACAGTAGATGTGCGTGTGAACAGGTGTACGCTTCACATCAAAGACTGGAAGCACGGTATTGTAACCTATCTAGGGTGATTTGATACTACAGACACAGCCCCCAGCAAAATCAGACATATAATATGAATGACATCATCGGACCCTTCTTTAACCATCTTTAAAATCCATTCTCTCACCTCTTATTAGCTTTATTAACATGATCACTGGGCCCTCCAGGTATGGTAAAGCATAGGGAAGCATTGTAAAGCACAGAGAGGTCTGGTAAAGCATAGGGAAGCATTGTAAAGCACAGAGAGGTCTGGTAAAGCATAGGGAAGCATTGTAAAGCACAGAGAGGTGTGGTAAAGCATAGGGAAGCATTGTAAAGCACAGAGAGGTCTGGTAAAGCATAGGGAAGCATTGTAAAGCACAGAGAGGTCTGGTAAAGCATAGGGAAGCATTGTAAAGCACAGAGAGGTCTGGTAACGATAGGGGAAGCATTGTAAAGCACAGAGAGGTCTGGTAAAGCATAGGGAAGCATTGTAAAGCACAGAGAGGTCTGGTAAAGCATAGGGAAGCATGTAAAGCACAGAGAGGTCTGGTGCAAAGGGAAGCATTGTAAAAGCACAGAGAGGTCTGGTAAAGCATAGGGAAGCATTGTAAAGCACAGAGAGGTCTGGTAACGCATAGGGAAGCATTGTAAAGCACAGAGGTCTGGTAACGATAGGGAAGCATTGTAAAGCACAGAGAGGTCTGGTAAAAGCATAGGAAAAGCACAGAGAGGTCTGGTAAAGCATAGGGAAGCATTGTAAAGCACAGAGAGGTCTGGTAAAGCATAGGAAGCATTGTAAAGCACAGAGAGGGTGGTATAGCATAGGGAAGCATTTAAAGCACAGAGAGGTGTGGTAAAGCATAGGAAGCATTGTAAAAAGCACAGAGAGGTCTGGTAAAGCATAGGGAAGCATTGTAAAGCACAGAGAGGTCTGGTAAAGCATAGGGAAGCATTGTAAAGCACAGAGAGGTCTGGTAAAGCATAGGGAAGCATTGTAAAGCACAGAGAGGTCTGGTAAAGCATAGGGAAGCATTGTAAAGCACAGAGAGGTCTGGTAAAGCATAGGGAAGCATTGTAAAGCACAGAGAGGTCTGGTAAAGCATATTAAAACACAGTGGTAAACTTTTAGAACGGCTAAAAATATAAAACGATAATTCTCACTTACGCGCAAACGTATTTGCTATTAGGCCTCGTTATAAACTGAGAATAAAAATTGAGAAAGTCGAGCAGGCGAATGTTTTGGACAGTTAATTATCGGTCGGTAACTACAAAAAAAAAAAACCCACAGCGCTGAACGGAAAAGACCCGTTTTAATTATAGACAATTAATTGTAGGCGTGCAGCGACTGATAAGCGCCTCGATGGGGTGTATCTTGAACCAACACGCTCGCTCAAGACTTCCGATATACGGACGGGAAGATACAGAAACGCAGCTCGGGCGGAGGGAGAATTTCTAAAAGTCAAAAAAAAAAAAAAACACGTTATGTGTAAAAAAAAAAAAAAACGACCTTGAACTAATAGAAACAGACACACACACACACAATAAACAACGTTATGTGTTTAACTTACCGAGGTCATCCATTCTAACGCTTCTCTCTTTCTTTCTTTTCTTTCCTTAAAATCACAGATTTTTTTAAAAAAAAAATGTTGGATGAAACGAACGGTTTGTGTCTCTCACATTATTGTAAAATGCGGCTGTAAGTTACATTATAGGCTGCAGAGGAGATCCGTTATTGCCTTGTGAAAAAAAAAAAAGACAGACAGACAGAGAAAGGCAGTGCAAAGAAGGGAACAAAAAACGCCCACCGGACGGAATAAAGTTACTAAAAGTTTGCAGGGATAACGTCCCAAGAAGGAATAATGGCAAAGTTATACCCCCCTCGTCTCCCCCTCCCTCTCCCTCTCCCTCTCCCTCTCCCTCTCTCCCTCTCTCTCTCTCTCTCTCTCTGTCTCCCCGTCCGGGACGATGACGTCACAGCTAGCATTCCTAACCATTTATGGAAAAAGGAAAATTGTGTTCCAGCGATTTAAAACAACAACTATAGTGTCCGTGCGTGCGTGCGTGCGCGCGTGCGTGCGTGTCTGTGTGTCTGTGTCTGTTTGTGTGTGTACACCTATATTAGAGAAATATTATTAACGTGTTTTTGTTATTAAGAAGTTTATATATATGCTATTAGTTTTGTTGTTAATAAACTCAAGTCCAATGATCAAAATGATCGTTTCAATACCAACTCAGAAAGGCAGGCCATGCAGATTCCTTTATCGATACATAATCAATACCTCTCCCTATCTTTCCCTCCCTCTCTATCTCCCTCTCTCCTCCTCTCCCAGTCCCTCCTCAGCTCAAACCACTAGAGCCAGCCTCCCTCCCTCCCTCCCAGTCCCTCCTCAGCTCTAACCACTAGAGCCAGCCTCCCCCTCCCTACCTCCCAGTCCCTACTCAGCTCTAACCACCAGAGCCAGCCTCCCTCCCTCCCTCCCTCCCAGTCCCTACTCAGCTCTAACCACTAGAGCCAGCCTCTCTCCCTCCCTCCCACCCAGTCCCTCCTCAGCTCTAACCACTAGAGCCAGCCTCCCTCCTCCCTCCCAGTCCCTACTCAGCTCTAACCACTAGAACCAGCCTCCCTCCCAGTCCCTCCTCAGCTCTAACCACTAGAACCAGCCTCCTCCCTCCCTCCCTCCCAGTCCCTCCTCAGCTCTAACCACTAGAGCCAGCCTCCCCCCTCCCTCCCTCCCAGTCCCTCCTCAGCTCTAACCACTAGAGCCAGCCTCCCTCCCTCCCTCCCAGTCCCTCCTCAGCTCTAACCACTAGAGCCAGCCTCCCTCCCTCCCTCCCAGTCCCTCCTCAGCTCTAACCACTAGAGCCAGCCTCCCTCCCTCCCAGTCCCTCCTCGTCCCAGTTTTGAGAAAGGTGTCCTGGGAGTTCAATACGTTAAAGGCAGTGTAATGTAATGAGAGAGAGAGAAAGAGAGAGAGAGAGAGAGAGAGAGAGAGAGGAGAGAGGGGAGAGGGGAGAGAGAGAGAGAGAGAGAGAGAGAGAGAGGAGAGAGGGGAGAGAGAGAGAGAGAGAGAGAGTGAGGAGAGGGGGAGAGAGAGAGAGAGAGAGAGGAGGAGAGGGGGGGAGAGCCTGAGGAGAGGGGAGAGAGAGAGAGAGAGGAGGAGAGGGGGAGAGAGAGAGAGAGGAGGAGAGGGGGAGAGAGAGAGAGACTGTTTGTGTATCACAGTGGTCAGAATGTATGTATTTAACCTCCCTGGTATTTTCGGTTGTCAAATTGTAACCTTGACTTGTATGTATTTATATCATGAGGAGGTGAGCCAGTGACGGGAGATTGAGGCTGCGCTTTAAAATAGAGGTAAATCTATCTGGGGGGGGGGGGTAACGGCACAGAATTCTAACAACGTCAGGTGGGTTTGAAATTCTTGCAAAATGACCATTTTACTACCAGCTTCATCAGCCCCCCAGTGTGTCTAGGTAACAAGCTCAGGTGTGTCTGATTATTAAACATACGGGCAGCAGTGTGGAGTAGTGGTTAAGGCTCTGGACTCTTGACCGGAGGGTCGTGGGTTCAATCCCAGGTGGGGGACACTGCTGCTGTACCCTTGAGCAAGGTACTTTACCTAGATTGCTCCAGTAAAAACCCAACTGTATAAATGGGGAATTGTATGTAAAAATAATGTGATATCTTGTAACAATTGTAAGTCGCCCTGGATAAGGGCGTCTGCTAAGAAATTAATAATAATAATGAAATACAGTAAAAAAAACAAAAAAACAATGCATAATACATGAACAACTCCAAACAACTCAGCTCCTCGTCACTGGATCCTCAGCTGATGACCTCAGCCTCGTCACTGGATCCTCAGCTGATGACCTCAGCACCTCGTCACTGGATCCTCAGCTGATGACCTCAGCACCTCGTCACTGGATCCTCAGCTGGTGCGCTATCCTTGCACTATCACACTGCTAATCTGTCACTGTAGATATAACTCGCTGCGATCCTAACTCGCTGCATCCTAGCTCATATTGGATTCTAGTAGTGTTATTATTATACATAGCATCCTAGTTCATATTGTATTCTAGTAGTGTTATTATTATACATAGCATCCTAGTTCATATTGTATTCTAGTAGTGTTATTATTATACATAGCATCCTAGTTCATATTGGATTCTAGTAGTGTTATTATTATACACAGCATCCTAGTTCATATTGTATTCTAGTAGTGTTATTATTATACATAGCATCCTAGTTCATATTGGATTCTAGTAGTGTTATTATTATACATAGCATCCCTAGTTCATATTGTATTCTAGTAGTGTTATTATTATACATAGCATCCTAGTTCATATTGGATTCTAGTAGTGTTATTATTATACATAGCATCCTAGTTCATATTGTATTCTAGTAGTGTTATTATTATACAGAGCATCCTAGTTCATATTGTATTCTAGTAGTGTTATTATTATACATAGCATCCTAGTTCATATTGGATTCTAGTAGTGTTATTATTATACATAGCATCCTAGTTCATATTGTATTCTAGTAGTGTTATTATTATACATAGCATCCTAGTTCATATTGTATTCTAGTAGTGTTATTATTATACATAGCATCCTAGTTCATATTGGATTCTAGTAGTGTTATTATTATACATAGCATCCTAGTTCATATTGTATTCTAGTAGTGTTATTATTATACATAGCATCCTAGTTCATATTGTATTCTAGTAGTGTTATTATTATACAGAGCATCCTAGTTCATATTGGATTCTAGTAGTGTTATTATTATACATAGCATCCTAGTTCATATTGTATTCTAGTAGTGTTATTATTATACATAGCATCCTAGTTCATATTGTATTCTAGTAGTGTTATTATTATACAGAGCATCCTAGTTCATATTGGATTCTAGTAGTGTTATTATTACACAGCATCCTAGTTCATATTGTATTCTAGTAGTGTTATTATTATACATAGCATCCTAGTTCATATTGGATTCTAGTAGTGTTATTATTATACATAGCATCCTAGTTCATATTGGATTCTAGTAGTGTTATTATTATACATAGCATCCTAGTTCATATTGGATTCTAGTAGTGTTATTATTATACATAGCATCCTAGTTCATATTGGATTCTAGTAGTGTTATTATTATACATAGCATCCTAGCTCATATTGTATTCTAGTAGTGTTATTATTATACATAGCATCCTAGTTCATATTGATTCTAGTAGTGTTATTATTATACAGAGCATCCTAGTTCATATTGGATTCTAGTAGTGTTATTATTATACAGAGCATCCTAGTTCATATTGTATTCTAGTAGTGTTATTATTATACATAGCATCCTAGTTCATATTGGATTCTAGTAGTGTTATTATTACAGAGCATCCTAGTTCATATTGTATTCTAGTAGTGTTATTATTATACATAGCATCCTAGTTCATATTGGATTCTAGTAGTGTTATTATTATACATAGCATCCTAGTTCATATTGGATTCTAGTAGTGTTATTATTATACAGAGCATCCTAGTTCATATTGGATTCTAGTAGTGTTATTATTATACACAGCATCCTAGTTCATATTGGATTCTAGTAGTGTTATTATTATACACAGCATCCTAGTTCATATTGTATTCTAGTAGTGTTATTATTATACATAGCATCCTAGTTCATATTGTATTCTAGTAGTGTTATTATTATACATAGCATCCTAGTTCATATTGGATTCTAGTAGTGTTATTATTATACATAGCATCCTAGTTCATATTGGATTCTAGTAGTGTTATTATTATACATAGCATCCTAGTTCATATTGTATTCTAGTAGTGTTATTATTATACAGAGCATCCTAGTTCATATTGGATTCTAGTAGTGTTATTATTATACAGAGCATCCTAGTTCATATTGGATTCTAGTAGTGTTATTATTATACACAGCATCCTAGTTCATATTGTATTCTAGTAGTGTTATTATTATACATAGCATCCTAGTTCATATTGTATTCTAGTAGTGTTATTATTATACATAGCATCCTAGTTCATATTGTATTCTAGTAGTGTTATTATTATACATAGCATCCTAGTTCAGATTGTATTCTAGTAGTGTTATTATTATACATAGCATCCTAGTTCATATTGGATTCTAGTAGTGTTATTATTATACATAGCATCCTAGCTCATATTGGATTCTAGTAGTGTTATTATTATACATAGCATCCTAGTTCATATTGGATTCTAGTAGTGTTATTATTATACATAGCATCCTAGTTCATATTGTATTCTAGTAGTGTTATTATTATACATAGCATCCTAGTTCATATTGGATTCTAGTAGTGTTATTATTATACATAGCATCCTAGTTCATATTGGATTCTAGTAGTGTTATTATTATACATAGCATCCTAGTTCATATTGGATTCTAGCAGTGTTATTATTATACATAGCATCCTAGTTCATATTGTATTCTAGTAGTGTTATTATTATACAGAGCATCCTAGTTCATATTGTATTCTAGTAGTGTTATTATTTGCACTGACTGTAAACTGCACTGTGTTTAAATATGAAGCTTGCATTGTAACCCTGTGCTGCCCTGTGACCCCTGCGCGAGTCGCCTGGGATAAAGGAGTCTGCCTAATACATACATACAAAAAAATCGATTGGTTTTGGAGTCTACTGCTGCCTCTGCGGTGACGTCACCAACCCAAAGAGGCGGGGCGGTGTCCAAAAAAAAAAAAAAACGCTGACGTGGCAGCAGGGGTGGACCGCTTTCGCCGACGCCATTTTTTTTTTTTTTCTTTTATTTGAATCCGAGCAAAAAATAAGGTGGCGAAGCTTCTCACCCAGCCCCCGCGTCGTATTTATATATAACCGACGGTTGCCGTGGTGGCTTCTGGGGTTTGTAGTCTGAGTACTGCTTTTTTTTTCTGTCAGGGAATTGTTGACCGACTACAATTCCCAGAGAATGGCCGACGTGCCCCCTGTTTGATTTCATCGATTAGCACGCAAAGCGTTATGGGTTCTGTAGTCTTTTGTATAGAGACGCCGTGATGTTAATGAGATTTAGCCTGTTGATGTTTTTTGTGAAGTATCTGGGAAAACTACAAAGCGGTGTGTAATTCAATATGTTAACAAGGGAACATTATTCAGCAGCTTTCATTGGACTCTATGAAGCTGAGGGAGTTCATTCTATATAGAGGGTGTGGAATTCAATATGCTAACAAGGGAACATTATTCAGCAGCTTTCATTGGACTCTATGAAGCTGAGGGAGTTCATTCTATATAGAGGGTGTGGAATTCAATATGTTAACAAGGGAACATTATTCAGCAGCTTTCATTGGACTCTATGAAGCTGAGGGAGTTCATTCTCTATAGAGGGGTGGAATTCAATATGTTAACAGGGGAACATTATTCAGCAGCTTTCATGGACTCTATGAAGCTGAGGGAGTTCATTCTATATAGAGGGGTGGAATTCAATATGTTAACAAGGGAACATTATTCAGCAGCTTTCATTGGACCCTATGAAGCTGAGGGAGTTCATTCTATATAGAGGGGTGTAATTCAATATGTTAACAAGGAACATTATTCAGCAGCTTTCATTGACCCTATGAAGCTGAGGGAGTTCATTCTATATAGAGGGGTGGAATTCAATATGTTAACAAGGGAACATTATTCAGCAGCTTCATTGGACTCTATGAAGCTGAGGGAGTTCATTCTATATAGAGGGGTGGAATTCAATATGTTAACAAGGGAACATTATTCAGCAGCTTCATTGGACTCTATGAAGCTGAGGGAGTTCATTCTATATAGAGGGTGTGGAATTCAATATGTTAACAAGGAACATTATTCAGCAGCTTTCATTGGACTCTATGAAGCTGAGGGAGTTCATTCTATATAGAGGGTGTGTAATTCAATATGTTAACAAGGGAACATTATTCAGCAGCTTTCATTGGACTCTATGAAGCTGAGTGAGTTCATTCTATATAGAGGTGTGTAATTCAATATGTTAACAAGGGAACATTATTCAGCAGCTTTCATTGGACCTCTGAAGCTGATATATAGAGGGGTGTAATTCAATATGTTAACAAGGAACATTATTCAGCAGCTTTCATTGGACTCCCTATGAAGCTGAGGGAGTTCATTCTATATAGAGGGGTGGAATTCAATATGTTAACAAGGAACATTATTCAGCAGCTTTCATTGGACTCTATGAAGCTGAGGGAGTTCATTCTATATAGAGGGTGTGGAATTCAATATGTTAACAAGGGGAACATTATTCAGCAGCTTTCATTGGACTCTATGAAGTTGAGGGAGTTCATTCTATATAGAGGGTGTGGAATTCAATATGTTAACAAGGGAACAGTATTCAGCAGCTTTCATTGGACCCTATGAAGCTGAGTGAGTTCATTCTATATAGAGGGTGTGTAATTCAATATGTTAACAAGGAACATTATTCAGCAGCTTTCATTGGACTCTATGAAGCTGAGGGAGTTCATTCTATATAGGGTGTGGAATTCAATATGTTAACAAGGGAACATTATTCAGCAGCTTTCATTGGACCTCTATGAAGCTGAGGAGTTCATTCTATATAGAGGGGTGGAATTCAATATGTTAACAAGGAACATTATTCAGCAGCTTTCATTGACTCTATGAAGCTGAGGGAGTTCATTCTATATAGAGGGTGTGGAATTCAATATGTTAACAAGGGAACATTATTCAGCAGCTTTCATTGGACCTCTATGAAGTTGAGGGAGTTCATTCTATATAGAGGGTGGAATTCAATATGTTAACAAGGGAACAGTATTCAGCAGCTTTTCATTGACTCTATGAAGCTGAGTGAGTTCATTCTATATAGAGGGTGTAATTCAATATGTTAACAAGGGAACATTATTCAGCAGCTTTCATTGGACTCTATGAAGCTGAGGGAGTTCATTATATAGAGGGTGTGGAATTCAATATGTTAACAAGGGAACATTATTCAGCAGCTTTCATTGGACTCTATGAAGCTGAGGGAGTTCATTCTATATAGAGGGGTGGAATTCAATATGTTAACAAGGGAACATTATTCAGCAGCTTTCATTGGACCTCTATGAAGCTGAGGGAGTTCATTCTATATAGAGGGTGTGGAATTCAATATGTTAACAAGGAACATTATTCAGCAGCTTTCTATGAAGCTGAGGGAGTTCATTCTATATAGAGGGGTGGAATTCAACATGTTAACAAGGGAACATTATTCAGCAGCTTTCATTGGACTCTATGAAGCTGAGGAGTTCATTCTATATAGAGGGTGTGGAATTCAATATGTTAACAAGGAACATTATTCAGCAGCTTTCATTGGACTCTATGAAGCTGAGTGAGTTCATTCTATATAGAGGGTGTGTAATTCAATATGTTAACAAGGGAACATTATTCAGCAGCTTTCATTGGACTCTATGAAGCTGAGTGAGTTCATTCTATATAGAGGGTGTGTAATTCAATATGTTAACAAGGGAACATTATTCAGCAGCTTTCATTGGACTCTATGAAGCTGAGTGAGTTCATTCTATATAGAGGGTGTGGAATTCAATATGTTAACAAGGGAACATTATTCAGCAGCTTTCATTGGACTCTATGAAGCTGAGGGAGTTCATTCTATATAGAGGGTGTGGAATTCAATATGTTAACAAGGGAACATTATTCAGCAGCTTTCATTGGACATCATGAAGCAGAATTTGTTAATTGTAGAGGGGGATTCAAAACCTTTGGCCATAGCTGTATACAATGCAAGTCTTTTCAGTTAGAATTCAGTGTACACTTCCCTCTGGCGGCGTCCTGCTGTAACTACAACATATTTGAACATAATGTAGCTCCCAACAACTCAAAATACACGTATATATTGCTTTTAAAAATAATTGCATCGCAGAATGTAACCAAACACTGTATTCTAGTCTAGGTGCTATAATCAGCAAAACCAGAGCACAGTGTTTGATTGACTATAGCAGCTAGACTAGAGCAGTGTTTGATTGACTATAGCAGCTAGACTAGAGCATAGTGTTTGATTGACTATAGCAGCTAGACTAGAGCAGTGTTTGATTGACTAGAGCAGTGTTTGATTGACTAGAGCAGTGTTTGATTGACTATAGCAGCTAGACTAGAGCAGTGTTTGATTGACTATAGCAGCTAGACTAGAGCAGTGTTTGATTGACTATAGCAGCTAGACTAGAGCAGTGTTTGATTGACTATAGCAGCTAGACTAGAGCAGTGTTTGATTGACTATAGCAGCTAGACTAGAGCAGTGTTTGATTGACTATAGCAGCTAGACTAGAGCAGTGTTTGATTGACTAGAGCAGTGTTTGATTGACTATAGCAGCTAGACTAGAGCAGTGTTTGATTGACTATAGCAGCTAGACTAGAGCAGTGTTTGATTGCTGACTATAGCAGCTAGACTAGAGCAGTGTTTGATTGACTATAGCAGCTAGACTAGAGCAGTGTTTGATTGACTATAGCAGCTAGACTAGAGCAGTGTTTGATTGCTGACTATAGCAGCTAGACTAGAGCAGTGTTTGACTGACTATAGCAGCTAGACTAGAGCAGTGTTTGATTGCTGACTATAGCAGCTAGACCAGAGCAGTGTTTGACTGACTAGCAGCTAGACTAGAGCAGTGTTTGATTGCTGACTATAGCAGCTAGACTAGAGCAGTGTTTGACTGACTATAGCAGCTAGACTAGAGCAGTGTTTGATTGCTGACTATAGCAGCTAGACTAGAGCAGTGTTTGATTGACTATAGCAGCTAGACTAGAGCAGTGTTTGATTGCTGACTATAGCAGCTAGACTAGAGCACAGTGTTTGATTGACTATAGCAGCTAGACTAGAGCAGTGTTTGATTGACTATAGCAGCTAGACTAGAGCACAGTATGTGATTGACTATAGCAGCTAGACTAGAGCAGTGTTTGATTGACTATAGCAGCTAGACTAGAGCAGTGTTTGATTGCTGACTATAGCAGCTAGACTACAGCAGTGTTTGACTGACTATAGCAGCAGACTAGAGCAGTGTTTGATTGCTGACTATAGCAGCTAGACTAGAGCAGTGTTTGACTGACTATAGCAGCTAGACTAGAGCAGTGTTTGATTGCTGACTATAGCAGCTAGACTAGAGCAGTGTTTGACTGACTATAGCAGCTAGACTAGAGCAGTGTTTGATTGCTGACTATAGCAGCTAGACTAGAGCACAGTGTTTGATTGACTATAGCAGCTAGACTAGAGCAGTGTTTGATTGACTATAGCAGCTAGACTAGAGCAGTGTTTGATTGACTATAGCAGCTAGACTAGAGCAGTGTTTGATTGACTATAGCAGCTAGACTAGAGCACAGTGTTTGATTGACTATAGCAGCTAGACTAGAGCAGTGTTTGATTGACTATAGCAGCTAGATTAGAGCAGTGTTTGATTGACTATAGCAGCTAGACCCACAAGAGAGCAAAAATAAACCACATTAAGTCCTTTTTTGTCACTTTTATTATGTATTCCGAACCAAGTTACAATTTTATTTCATTCATTTCTTACAGTAATTAAAAAATAATAATTGAAAACACCCCACTTTTTTTTTTTTTTGCAGGTTAATTATTTTGTTGCCCACCTCCCTCTCCATTTGTACACCCTGAATAGATAAATTATACCCCCCCATCCCATCTCATCTCATCTCAAATACATGCTATCGATTTTAATGAGCGAGCAAGCGAACAAACCATCCCATAAGGGCATCTCGTAAAAACATTACCACCACCACAAACAGACCCACAAGGCAGAATATTATCTTCGCTGCAACGCTTGGAAAAATGCGCTTTTCCTTGAATGGTGATCCATTGACTGCCAGCGCTAATTCCCCTTTGAATTTCAGTATGGGGGAGATGTTTTAGTCAAACCATTTAACGTAGCAGGGTTCGGAAAAAATAACGCGTGACGCGCGTCCTACACCTGTTTAAATAACGCGCCTGTCATTTTTCTTTTCATTGTTCACATCCTAACCGCTTTTTACACTTCTAACTTTAAAGTCTGTTTCAGAGCTCTTCTCGAAATGTCTGCTCTAGTGCTCCGATAGTGTCAGGATTAATCGCCCCGCATTGTCAAACAGGGAGCACAGCGATAACGATCCATGATTTTTTTTAATCGCTCTTCCCGTAGCGATTTAGCTGACAGATCTCAAACCCCAGAGCACTAGAGCGGCCATTGTGAAAAGAGCTCTGAAACAGACTTCAGTGTAAAAAGTTGTGAACAATGAAAAGAAAAACGACAGGCGCATTATTTAAACAGTTGTAGGAACACATGGAGACGTGTCGCGCTGTATTTTAACTACTGTGGATATTTTGAAATCGTTTCACCCTGTTTTTTTTTTTTTATTTACTTTAAAAAAAAAAAGAGGTTGACAAACACCGTTTTTTTGTTTTTACACAACTAAAACCAAACAGCTTTAGGATTACATTTCAAAATCCTCTTAACTGACTCAATTTTTCTCCAAAACCAAAAGCGAATGCTTTGAAAACAGGGCCTCGTGCTTAAAGCAGACAAGCTCTTTGGACGACGCCTGCATTAGCGTTACAGTTCTGTATAGTTTAAACCCATTCCGGACTAAATCTAGCATCGCGTCATCCACTCGGCAAACGGGACAAGAGACTCCTTCTATAGCTCCTGCCTGTAGCCGTTACACACGCCATAGCACTGAATTTGGAAACACAAAAGCAAACACGTTTCACTAGAAAGCGTCTTCAGTATAAATTATCGGCAAACTAGAGTTTTTTCAGCGTTTTCAGTGTAATCATCGGCAATTCGCGTTCCTCTAGAAGTCTCTCAGCGTTTTCAGTGTAAATGGCAAACGCCCACTAGAAGTCTCTCAGTGTCTTCAAGATGCTGAAAAAAAATAAAGACCTTCTAGTGGAAACGTTTGTCATTGAATTTACACTGAAGACGCTGAGAAAGACTTCTAGTGGAAACATTTGCCATTGAATTTACACTGAAGACGCTGAGAAAGACTTCTAGTGGAAACGCTTGTTGAATTTACACTGAAGACTCTGAGAAAGACTTCTAGTGGAAACATTTGCCATTGAATTTACACTGAAGACTTTGAGAAAGACTTCTAGTGGAAACGTTTGTCATTGAATTTACACTGAAGACACAGAGACTTCTAGTGGAAACGCTTGTCATTGAATTTACACTGAAGACGCTGGAGAAAGACTTCTAGTGGAAACATTTGCCATTGAATTTACACTGAAGACGCTGAGAAAGACTTCTAGTGGAAACGTTTGTCATTGAATTTACACTGAAGACACAGAGACTTCTAGTGGAAACGTTTGTCATTGAATTTACACTGAAGACGCTGAGAAAGACTTCTAGTGGAAACGCTTTGAATTTACACTGAAGACGCTGAGAAAGACTTCTAGTGGAAACGTTTGTCGTTGAATTTACACTGAAGACGCTTGAGAAAGACTTCTAGAGGAAACGTTTTCGCTGAATTTACACTGAAGACGCTGAGAAAGACTTCTAGTGGAAACATTTGCCATTGAATTTACACTGAAGACTCTGAGAAAGACTTCTAGTGGAAACGTTTGCCATTGAATTTACACTGAAGACGCTGAGAAAGACTTCTAGTGGAAACATTTGCCGTTGAATTTACACTGAAGACTCTGAGAGAGACTTCTAGTGGAAACATTTGCCATTGAATTTACACTGAAGACGCTGAGAAAGACTTCTAGTGGAAACGTTTGTCATTGAATTTACACTGAAGACACAGAGACTTCTAGTGGAAACGTTTGTCATTGAATTTACACTGAAGACGATGAGAGAGACTTCCAGCAGAAACGTTTGCCATTGAATTTACACTGAAGACACAGAGACTTCTAGTGGAAACGTTTGTCATTGAATTTACACTGAAGACGATGAGAGAGACATCCAGCAGAAACGTTTGTCGTTGAAGTTTTTCAGAATTCCAGTATCTCTCACACGCATTACACGGACGCCGATAGTTCGAATGCTTTTCTGCTGCTTGACTCTCTCAGTTTCTAATAGTTTTTTTTGTCACCCTGTGCAGAATTTGATTGAAGGTCTGCATGAGCTACCGATAATATCACAAGATCCACTCAACAGACAGGAGGAGAAACACACACTTCCAATATCTCTCACACGCACAGCTGTGGACAAAACTGTTGTATCGCCACCTAAAATTTTAGGTTTGAGACCTAATTAAAAAAAAAAAAAGATATACGAACATAATTTAGATCTTTTATTTAACACTGCGTAATCAAAAGAAGCTACAAAATGATATTTGAAGAAGAAACAGACACTTCTGATATCTGTTGAAGACAATTAGCTGCTGCAAGAATTTTTCGTTGAATATTTTTCTTTTGGTTCGTTCTCTCCCCCATAGTAGTAGTAATAATAATAATAATAATAATAATAATAATAATAATAATAAAGGGCAGGGTAAAGAATTCAGAAAATAAACAGGGAGGAGGGAGAAAAACCCAAAACAATTCAGAAAAAATAAAACACACCTGAGCAGATAATGGTTGTAAAATCTAAGTGGATAGATGCTAAGGTTCATATCTGTACTTTGCAGCATATATGTGTGTGTGTGTGTGTGCGTGCGTGCGTGCGAGAGAGGGGGAGGGGGGGTATTGAGGTGCATGTTGCAGTGTGAAAGGTGCAGCCGCCCACTTTCCCTCCCTCCCTCCCTCCCTCTCTCTCTCTTTCTCTCTTTCGTTCCCTCTCTTCCCTCTCACTGCACAGCGCTGCTTCCAGAATCCTGCGGCTTCATGACGTCTGGGAGCTCGGGGGGGCTGGAGAACGAATCCACTCTGAGCTGCTCGAACGCATCATCTGAAAAGAAAACAAGCAGGGAGGGGAATCAGACTCCCGCTGCACAGCAGTGTGATCCAGTCCTGGTTTCACTAGGAGTTTAATAATCAGACACACCTGAGCTTGTTACCTAGACACACTGGGGGCTGATCAAGCTGGTAGTAAAACCTGGAATGGGTGACACTGCTGGGCAATAGGAGTCTAATTCCCATCCCTGTAATAATAAAGCTGGTTATCATCACAGGGATGGGAATCAGACTCCTGCTGCACAGCAGTGTGATCCAGTCCTGGTTTAGTGCTATAGGACTGTACTATACAAGTTAATAATTGTTTAAGATCTCTCCCCTCCCTCTCTCGTTCCACCTCAGTATTAGATCAACGAACCGAGGGACAAGAGATTGTTATTTAGTATTTAAACGTTTCCCCTCGGGCCACATATTAAGATCCCATGGCCTGAATTATCGTTTTTATGCAGCCGATACTCAAATCCATACTCATACTAAACCTGATATTGATGCTGCTACCTGTTCTTACTCGCATGCTTGAGTTCAGATCAAAAAAAAAAAAACGTGGGTGTGATTTTTGATCCTTTGAACCGCGTTTGTGTTGAATACGATCACGGTTTCCCCTGAGAAACACAGCTAGGCTTTCCGCCTATGCTCTCCGTATCTGCGGCTGAAAAACTGGTTTGTTTTCTCTAGGATTGATTATCATAACTGGGGTCTCTAATAATCATTCTCAACAAACTGCGGCATGTTTAAAATTCTGCGGCTAGGATTTCACTCCAGGGATCACACTGTGTTAGAGGCCTGGATTTTAAAATCCTTCTCCTGAGCTACAAGGCTCTCACAGGCTGGCTACACCTTGTCCACTCTTTTAACCTTTCACACGCCGGCTCTCCGCCTCCGCTCATCTTAGACCGCCGTGTCCCTTCTGCTCGCCTGGGCTCTACGGGCCTTCTGTTGCTGTGCCCCAAAACTGCTGAACTCTTCCGTTAGAGATCAGGGATTCAGCAACTTTGAGTGTTTTTTTAAATCTAGCTTAAAAAGTCTTTTTTTTTTTAGAAAGGCATTTTCTTTGTTCCTGTTTTTGTACCTACGTGTTATTGCTGAATTTATCTTTGTTCTGTGAAGCGTCTGAGACTATTGCTTTTAAGGGCGCTATATAAAACGTTATTATTAATAATAATAATAATAATAATAATAATAAACACACTGTTCAAGTTGGAAAAATGCTCTGAATACCCATATATAAGGGTCTGTGTGTGTGTGTGTGTGTGTGCGCGCGCATGACCCAGAGCAAGTCACTTCACCTCCTTGTGCTCCGTCCTTCGGATGAGACGTCAAACAAACGAGCTCCTATTGGAAGTGACTCTGCAGCAGCAGCAGTTGTTGATGATGCAGAGTTCACCCTCCTAGTCTCTGTGAGTCGCTTTAGATAAAAGCCTCTGTAAATGACTCATTAACAACACCATCACCACCACTGATACTCGGGAGCAGAAACTGACCGTTGATTCTGAAGGCCAAGGCCACGGTGGCCGGAGCTTGCGGTCTGGCGGTCTGGCTGGTGAAGCCGCAATCACCCAGAGTCTTACTGTCATCAAGCAACTGGTCATCCTGCAGAGAGAGAGAGGGGGAGAGAGAGAGAGGGGGAGAGAGAGAGAGGGGGAGAGAGAGGGGAGAGAGAGAGAGGGGAGAGAGAGAGGGGAGAGGTGAGAGAGAGGGGAGAGAGGGGAGAGAGAGAGGGGGAGAGGAGAGAGGGGGGAGAGAGGGGAGAGGGAGAGAGAGAGGGGAGAGGGAGAGAGAGGGGAGAGGTGAGAGGGGAGAGAGAGGGAGAGAGAGAGAGGGGAGATTTCAGGGGGAGAGAGAGGGAGAGAGAGAGAGAGAGGAGAGAGAGAGGGAGAGAGAGAGAGGGGGAGAGGTGAGAGAGAGTGACACAGAGCGAGAGACACACAGACAGAGAGACAACATTAGTGTGCAATACACTACTCGTCAGACTACACTACAGTTCCGTACACTACAGTCTAATACACTACATTTCAGTGCCCTGCACATCTGTATATCTCGTGGCGGGTATCGGGGGGTATATCGTGGGGCTCTCAGGGGGTGTCGGGTTACCTTGTAGAGCCGCTGGTCCTCGGGCGCCCTCTTGAGAAGGGGGGAGACGAGCCAGCTCGAACACCGCCGGAGAGATCATCGGTGAAAATGGTCGCCCTGTGACGCCGAATCAAAAAAAAAACACGCCCTGTGAGAGAGAGAGGGGGGAGAGAGGAGGAGGAGAGAGGGAGAGAGAGGAGAAGGGAGGGGAGAAGGGAGAGAGAGGAGCAGAGAGGGGGAGAGGAGGAGGAGAGAAGGGAGAGGAGAGAGAGGAGAGGAGAGAGAGAAAGGAGGGGAAAGGAAGAGAGGGGAAGGGAGATGGAGAGGAGGAGAGAAGGGAGACGGAGAGGAGGAGAGAAGGGAGAGAGGAGAGAAAGAAAGAAAGAAAGAAAGAAAGAAAGAAAGAAAGAAAGGGGAGAATGATAAGACTAAGGCTGCCCAATGCCATTCGAATACCAGGCGGTTTTAAACCTTAAAACGCAGTCTCTCAGATCTTCAGAAAGAGTTAAAGTTTCACCCCACAGCCAGTCCCCTAAACACAGCACAGAAACCAGGACCAGAGGACAGCGTGGGAGTGAACGGAGGAGACAGAGGGAAGAAGACACTTCACACGGAGATAGAAAGAATGAGAGAGATTGGTGAAGGGATCACACAATTCATTTGCTGTACCGTAATCCCTTTTAACGACTACAAAGCTAAAGATGGTTAGAACAGACGCAATAACCGTCCTTTAAAAAAATAAAAAAAAAAAAAATAACGGTTTTTAGTGTTTCCGGCTTTATTTTTGATCACGTGACGTCCCTTTAAAAAATGTATTTTTTGGAGCCGATTCAGTTTACTAATTAAAACTCGGGAGAAAAAGGTTTTATTGAAAACAACGTAGTTTTTTTAAAAAAAAAACCTTCACTAAACCTGGTTCCGTTTCAGCCTCGTTTTTATTTCAAAACAGACTTGACAAGCGACAATAAATAATTAAAAATAAATAAAAAAATAAACCTCTCATCGCTGATCCTAATTGCATTTCATTCCTAGTTTATCGCTGTGTTTTTTTTTGTTATTTTCACTCGTTTAAAACTGTTGTCCCGACAGATTTTCATTTCAGCAAAACAAAAACTAACAAATAAAAATCGTCGGTCGCAAACCCAGCCCTCAAAATCTCCTTGATTTGCATCAAAGGAAAAAAAAAACTAAAATTAATTTGGAGTTTTCTTTTGATTAGAATGCAGGGACAGGTTAACAACGACTAATTCGCATTTAAAAAAAACGTTTTAAAACCACAACGGCGCCTACAGAGACAGGATTAAAAACACGTTCATATCGTGTTTCGTCTCTTTTTTGGTGATTTTAAATTTAATGACCGAGGTATAACACAGCCCCCCTCACGATAATTTACACTTACAAACACACACAAGCGTTTCTAAATATATAAAATTATAATACCGACTCCTCTTAAATCGCGTATACACCATCGCTGTGTTCAGTAGCCGGTGTAAACTAAAAAAAACTAACACGATCTCACAAACTAATCTATTTATAAATTTAATTTTTGTCGGCGCTTGCGTTTTTATTCCGATTTATTTACACGAAGCGATTCGTCGGTTGAATTTAAAAGCAACGCGCGCGGTTATTTAAATTCGTTTTTTTTTTTTTTTAATGATGTTAATTAAATGTGTGTTTCCCTCTCCTCCATAATTCTTCGTATTTTATATTTTATTTTTTATTTATTTGCAAACCTACCCCCTTATCGAAATCCTCCATTTTTATCTTCAAAAAAACATGAACATAAAGCACGTTTTCTGACAGGAAACCCGGTTCTTTGGGCGATTTGGCGATGGAATAACCTTTAATAATGACTTTACTTGCCTTATTTACGTTCATTTCTCACAACAATTATTTAAAATTCAGGTTTTTATTTCTGTTTTGCGGCCGCTTGGTTACTTACCATCGTTCCGCCGACTGGAAAACTCCTCGGTCCTCCGCCGTCCCAGGGTGCACTGCGCAGCTGAACAACAAACCCGGTCCTCCCCCTTCCCAGCAAGCCCTGCGGCCAAGAGGAATAAAGGCTTCTTCCGCTGTTTAAGTGTAGCTCTATTGTCTTTGGCTTCTGTAATATTTGTGAAGAATTGACTGTCAAATAAAATGCATCTTTTTTTTTTTTTTTTTCTATTAGGTACATATAAGAGACTCCCTTTCTCTGCCAGCAGAGGGAGGCTGTTCAGACAGTATAAGAGCCTCTCATTTTCTGTATCTTATTATGTGTTTATTTAGCAGACGCCTTTACCCAAGGCGACTTACAGGGACTAGGGTGTGTGAACTATGCATCAGCTGCAGAGTCACTTACAACTACATCTCACCTGAAAGACGGAGCACAAGGAGGTGAAGTGACTTGCTCAGGGTCACACAGTGAGTCAGGGGCTGAGGTGGGATTTGAACCGGGGACCTCCTGGTTACAAGCCCTTTTCTTTAACAACTGGACCACACAGCCTCATTGATTAGGTGTATTTTCTATATAACCTGTTTTACTAGAATGTGTCAGACTTTTTTTTTTTTTTGCACGGTCCTCATAAATATTATAGTTTATATTTATTTTTGTATAAAGACAGAGGAAGTTTCTTCCGATGCAATGCTGAGTACTAGATAGTTTAGTTTATTTTTCCCATAGAAATGCGATCCCAATCACCGCTCGCATCCAGTTCAAGACTCTTGTACTCGCCTACAGATGCCTTGACCAGACTGCATCCAGCTACCTCCAGACCCTCATCTCTCCCTACACCCCCACTCGACCTCTCTGCTCCGCCTGCACTAGAAGACTGGCTCTACCTCCCCACGCCCCTGCCTCCAGAGCCCGCGCTCCTTCTCCACCCTCGCCCTGCAGTGGTGGAATGACCTTCCTACAGATGTCAGGACTGCCCAGTCCCTGACCACATTCCGGCGCCTCCTTAAGACTCACCTCTTCAAACAGCACCTGTAGAACTCCTCTGTTTTTCCCCTGGGACACTATCACCCTTCCTTAAATGCACTTTATTTGCTCTTATCTGCCCCCTATTTTTCTGCATTTAATCCTGTACTTCAGAGTACTGTAATCTGCCAAGTATTTAATCTGTAGTACTTTGTATTTAATCATATCCTGGTGTAACTATCACTGACACTGTTATCTGCTGTATTATTGAACTGTATTTTGTCACACTTGTACTTGCTTGAACCAAAGTCATTGTATTTATCTTGCTCTTATTGTATTAATACTTGTAATGTGATACTTGAAATGTATTTGCTTACGATTGTAAGTCGCCCTGGATAAGGGCGTCTGCTAAGAAATAAATAATAATAATAATAATAATAATAATAATAATAATAATAATAATTTACCTATGCAAAGCAATGCTACATTACCATACTGGAATCTCGCGTCACTTGCAAGAGGGGAGGGGCGCACGGTTTAGAGGCGTGGTTTGAGTTTCAATTGCTATTTACGAGAGGGGGAGTGGCTCAGGACAGGTGGGCTGGATTCTGGTGACGAGTGATCTTAGGGGTGCGGTCAATAGAATAATGTGGTTCAATGAGAAGAGGGAGGGGGCGGGGTTATATAAAGAAGGCGTGGTTTGATTTTTTTTTTTTTTCCAGAATGGTCTCGTTTGGAATGGAACGGTGGGAGAAGTTCGTTTTTTGGCGCGAGAAGGAGCCGTTGGGAGCGCGCGGGACGCCCGTCTCTCTCACCACCTTCACCTCGCGGACTGAGGTTGAAAATAAAGCGTCGATAAAAATCGAAATATTATTACATAAAATTACAAAAAAAATGAAGTCATTATTTCATTAAAACCAATTTTTTTTTTTTTTTTTTTTTTTTGTCGTCGAGTCGGGGTTTTCAAACATTTCCAGTCAACCCACAAACTCCTGAAAAACGACGTTGACGTACGTATATATATATATATATATATATATATATATATTAGTTTGTTGTTGACTTTCACCCCGTGTGGAGTTTTTGTCTGACTGGAGTTAGAAATAGTCAATATAAATATAGTGAGAGTCAATGAGAAGTCCTCACAAATAATATAGGAATAAAAAACGTGTGTGTGTGTGTGTGTGTGTGTGAGAGAGAGAGAGAGAGAGAAGAAAGGAGAGAGAGAGAGAGAGAGAGCACAACTTGGAAGGAGTATTATTTATTTTTCTTTGTTTCCAACCTCCCCTCAATCCTCTAATTTATTTGTTTTACTGTATTTTCTAAATCAGTTTGTTTATGAAATACATGTATTTATGATGCATTGTATATATATATATATATATATATATATATATATATATATATATATATATATATATATATATATGCACATATGTATTGTGTAATTGCTATGGCAACACCTGCTGTTGTAAGTCATGCCACTAAAGCACCATTGAATTGAATTGAAGATTCATTGTGTTGGTGGAGGCGGTCTGGGCTAGCGTGCGGTTTGTAAGTTTTGTGTTTTGTATTTGTGTATGCAAATAAATATGCAACTTCCTGCGTCTCCACGGCAACGACCACCCTGTCACAGTCACTTCATTTTATTTAATTTATTTATTTAGTTTCCTATCTGAAGTGATCGCTGTTTCTGTCGCGGAGTTGTGAACAATCGACGTCACGAAGGTGCTGCTGAATGATCTGTGGCTCTCGGGCAGGTGTTGTGACTCTTGGTCTCCCGGTTGGTGGCGCTGTCACTGACAGAGTGTGTCTGGTTATACCGTCTCGTCAGGTTTGAAATCGCTGGCTGTGAGCTCCCAAGACGGCGAGCCACAGCACGCTGCCCTCGTCCAGCCTCCGACATGCCGATCGCACGAAGGCGCTGCTCTCTCGACAGACGTGGCATATTTCTTATTTATTTAAATTGCTTTTAATCAAGCTTGCAATTCAACAGCTGAAATCGCTCCCTATCCAGCGTCCAATCAGCTGTCTCACTAATTAGGCGATTAAGTGCATCGGATTCAGTCACTCAAGCGTGTATTGGTCGCCAAAATTTGAGAGTTACAGTCAAGTTTAAACACAGCTCCCAATAAACACGTTGGTTCTTGTCGCTTTTTTTTTCTTCTCCTTTTCATTTTCAGTATTTATTTCTGTTGCCCTTAACCTCCTCAGGCAAATGTGTTTCTTAGTTTGTATTCCTGAGCCGAAACGTCTCGGAAGACGTCATTTTCCAACCTCTATATTCTACCCTTAGGAATGCATAATTTTTCACCATCGATATATATATATATGTAAATATATATATATGCAAGTCACTTTAACCTCCTTATATATGTCTTCAGATAAGTTTGAGAAAAGTGAAAACTGCAGTTGATGCATAAATTCACAATAAAAAAGTCTCTGAAAAGATATTTTCAGGATAAAGGTGAATAATAAATAAACAAATAAATTAAAAGAGATATGGTCACGCTTGTATTTCAAGGGGAACTTTGAACTGTGAACTAAAAATAAATATATAACATTTAAATAAATAAACAAAATTATTCAAAAGTTGTGCATACTGATTGAGGAGGCCAAATCTAGACTGATCCTCATCAGCATTGCATGATATAACAAAAATATAAGTTTATATAAAGTAGTGTTAATTTTTATCAACAGATTCAAAGATAGAAGTAAAATGATGTCACAATATATAGAACACCATTACATCATGTAAGAATAAATCATGGATTTGAATGTAAACAATAACAATTATTCATGTCCAAAAAACCTATAAATATCCCAATGTTTTGATTCAAACACACTCCTTTGAGAAAGATATCATTATAGTGAAACGTTGGCAGCTGGATGCTTTGAGCTAAAATATAATATATATATATATATATATAAAGATATGTACAACATATCAAATTTCTGCAGCTGGTTTTTTGAGCTAATATATATATATATATATATATATATATATATATATATATATATATAAAGTTTGAGAAAAGGAAAACTTGACTGTGTACCAAAATGATCAATAAAAAAAAGAAAAAAGAGAAAAAGGATATTAACAATCTTTTTAAAGGTAGAATAATTGATTACAAATCAATTATCAGGACGCGGGCATTATGTGTCAGGAAACAAAAGGAATGTGAACAAATTTTCAGACTCGCACTTTGGAGCCATTTGAATGAACATTCTATTCTGAGGTCATCATCATCATCATCATCATCATCATCATCATCATTCTGGAATTTTGTTTAAAAGACTCTTTGTAGATGAAGGACAGGGTACAAAGTGGAACGCCCTGATAATTGATTTGTAAGAAATTATTCTACCTTTTTTACCAGAAATATCTTTTTCTTTTAAACCAACTCGTAATAGACGCCATCATTATAGTGTAGCGTGCTGGGGGATGCAGCAGCTAGGATAGGACAATGATGGGAAGCGGGCGGAGTTAGTAAACAGTGGCGCCAAGATGGAGCCGAATGGGTTTTTTGACGCTTGCAATGCTTTTTAATGTTCTTAGAAATAATTTGCCCTGGGAAAATGTTTCTTTTGACATAATCATGCATGTTTCACATAAATAACAATAATTTACTTTATATTAACAGTTCTTGTATTGTGGTTTAAACACAAAACAACCAAATGTAGGACACTGAGTGGGTCCCAAAAGAACCTGTAACTGAGCAATCAACTGACAGACAGATTAACTGTGGATCCTGTTTATATCTACCTAGGGCAGCAGCAGTTTTGGTGAGGATCTCATTTTTTAAGGGAACAGGGTCACAAGTGGAGATTAGATGAAGGGCAAACAGAACAGAAAATAGGAAGTGCTTTTTACACACAGAGAATTGTTGAGGGTCTGAGTTCACCTCCCCAGTAATGTTGTTGAAGCTGACACCTTGGGAGAAAAAAAAAAAGCTGCTTGATGAGATTCTGGGATCAATAATAATAACAACCAAAATAATATGCCTTCCTAATGGGGCGACTATAATTATTTGTAAACTTTCTTATGTTCTTACAAAAAATAATATCAAAGACCACATAGAGACAATAATTTAATTTAAAAAATATATAATATCTGTTTTTTTAATAATAATAATAATTTAGTTAATTATTATTGACAGTTTTAAAATCCAAAATAACAAAATGGAGGACAGTGAGACAGTCCCAAGAACCTACAGAGAGATGGACAGACAGACAGAGGGAAGGGTGGACACAATCTTGTTTTTTTTACCTCTTCCAGAGTTTGAAAAGGATCGGACTGTCATTTTAATTTGAGGGGAGGAGTTTTTTTTGTTATTTAGATGAAACAAACGAGCTTTGTGTTGAAGTGACTTTGCAGCAGCAGCAGCAGCAGCAGTTGATGACCAACAGAGTTCACACCTCCTAGTCTCTGTATCCTAGTTCATATTGGAAAAAAGTAGTGTAAATGACTCAATAATAATAGTTAATAATATGTATTCTAGTAGTGTTATTATTATTAGAGCATCCTAGTTCATTTATTCTAGTAGTGTTATTAATATCAACAATCCTAACTATAATAATAATAATAATAATATTATAATAGCATCAACAGTTCATATTGTATTATAGTGATAATATAATAATATAGCATCCTAGTTCATTATTATTATGAATACATAGCAACTAGTTCATATTGTATTCTAGTAGTGTTATTACATACTGACACTCACAGACAAATACACACACACAGTGTTATTCAATACAGGAGCATGTGAACACATCCAATTCTTGTTTTTTTTTTTGCCATAGCATCCTAGTTCATATTGAATTCTAGTAGTGGATTGTTATATAATTTGACCTAGGACGTTTTTTTTGTTGCATTTATTTATTTATTGAATTCTTTGTATCCCCAGTTAAGTATTCTTGCAGGATTTTATTATTTCACAAAGCATAAACCAACCAATTGGATTCTATCACTGTGATTATAATACATGCATCCTAGTTCATATTGGATGCTAGTAGTGTTATTATTATACATAGTATCCTAGTTCATATTGGATTCTAGTAGTGTTATTATTATACATAGCATCCTAGTTCATATTGGATTCTAGTAGTGTTATTATTATACAGAGCATCCTAGTTCATATTGTATTCTAGTAGTGTTATTATTATACAGAGCATCCTAGTTCATATTGGATTCTAGTAGTGTTATTATTATACATAGCATCCTAGTTCATATTGTATTCTAGTAGTGTTATTATTTGCACTGACTGTAAACTACACTGTGTTTAAATATGAAGCTTGTATTGTAACCCTGTGCTGCCCTGTGACACCTGTGTGAGTCGCCTGGGATAAATAAATACAAAATAATAAATTCCTGTTTTTTCAATTCCCAATTAAAAAAAAAAAGGAAAAAGTGAACCGAAATAAAAAGCATACAGAAAGACGTCAGATTCCTACATGCAGATGTACATTCTATGACAACAGAAAATAAATACAACACTCAAACCATCAACCTGCTGTATTATTGAGATTCGCACACCCCTGTTGGATCATCGCCTACAGATACAACACAGAGATATGCATGTAGATATCTATATCTCACTCCCCTATACCCTTAAAGGATTCATACAGCAGTCCTTGGTTCTAAAATTGGAGGTACGGCTAAGTAAACTCAAATAGCAATATCGAAGCCTAGAAAATGCCACCTCCTTTTTCTATTATTATTATTATTTGTTTATTTAGCAGACGCCTTTATCCAAGTCGACTTACAGAGACTAGGGTGTGTGAACTATGCATCAGCTGCAGAGTCACTTACAACTACGTCTCACCTGAGAGACGGAGCACAAGGAGGTGAAGTGACTTGCTCAGGGTCACGCACACACACAGGGAGTCAGTGGCTGAGCCGGGATTTGAACCTCCTGGTATCAAGACCCCTTTTCTTTTAACCGCTGGACCCCACAGCCTCCTTTTCTACAGTTAAGGTAAAATAACAATACATTAACACCTCTGTGACATTCTTATCTCCTATAGGGAGTCGGTCCCCTGTAGATTTAAAGCAGTACAGACATTAACAGTTTAATCCAGATTCTATAGGATTCAGTGCCAGAAAGCCCATTTCTGTGTCACATATGATTGAACGCTATATTTTAATTTTTTTTTTAATAAATCCAGTCTCAAAAGCTATAATTTTTTCATATGAAGTGTGTGTTGCTGTACAGAAAAACATGTTTTTTTCTTAAAAAAGCGTTTTGTACAAGAATCAGCACTCTTTCCCAGTGTTTTATTATTAAAAAGGCCCCTATATATATATATATATATATATACAGTGGTGTGCAGATTTATGAGGACGCCTCAAGATGTCTCACTGATATCCTTTATCGACCTGCCTGCATGAAAACACCTCTGGGTTTGAGAATTTCAATTTCCGCTCAGTAATCTGCGATACAGAAACAACAGGCGCTCGTGTGTGAAAATGCTAGACCGCTTTGTGCTTTTAATTCTCTTAAACAGCTTCTGAAAAAGTCTCCTGCATTTTACCATTTGCGGCTTCCTTTTCTCATTACTGTTTCTAACGAAGTGCATGTGTGGCCTTTCTCAAGTCATCGCTTAAATCGGACCATCGCTAATTTCCCTCCTTTGAAAATTGTCCAAGGTTTTCAGATCCAGTGGTTTGATTTTCACATGCACAACAAATCAAAACTACAGAAGCAATGGGGTGTTCTAATACATACTGTATAAATACTACTAATAATAATTAAAAATAATAATAATAATAATAATAATAATGCCAGTGCAGTTTTTTTTTTTTCTGGTACAACAGCGACACAGACCCCTAATTAAAAGAGACTGGACTTAAATTAAAACAGGAAGTAGTTCAGTTAGCAGCAAAACCCAATTTCTCTTCCATAAAGCCCCCAGAGCAGTGATAGTGTATATAATACTCTCACAGCTCCCCTATAGAAACTATACAGCACAGATATTACAGTGATATGACTTATCATTCTCACACACTGCAGGGATGGGAATCAGACTCCTATTGCACAGCAGTGTCGCCCACTCCAGGTTTTACTACCAGCTTGATCAGCCCCCAGTGTGTCTAGCTAACAAGCTCAGGTGTGTCTGATTATTAAACTCCTAGTGAAACCAGGAATGGATCACACTGCTGTGCAGCGGGAGTCTAATTCCCATCCTTACAGTGTCACACACACACTTTGAACCAATATATTATCATTTTAATTTCTGCACCAGTTAAAAAGTCTTGGACATGAATAAAAACATTAGCCAGAGCCTTCACAAAGAAAACGAGAAAAATGATAACAATAATAATCAGAATAAATAATTCTAAAATGACTGGAAGATTTAGTTTTTGTCTTGTGCACCCATTACTGTACTGTGTCCATATATATTATATATGAGATATTATATATATTATATACAGGAGAGATATTAATACAAAAATTAAAAAAAAAATTCTAAAAAAAAAACAAAACATTGTTAAAGTTCTGGAAGTTTGGCTCCATTTTGCATTTCCTCCAGGTTTCCTTTTTATTTACAGAATGTTGGTCTTTTTGTGGGTTCTAGGTTCAACCTAGAAGCACAGAGTTCTAGAATACAACGTTCCGGATACTTGAGCTGGTTGTTGGAGGAAAAAAAAACAAAAAAAACACACATTCTTCTAGAATATTGAGTTCTAAACAGGATAGATATATCTGGAGGGGAGAGAATGGGAGGAGAGAGGTGATCTCAAGATTTTCTGTTTCTACAGTGTGATATTTTATTTCTATGGAGTATTGCCCGATGTGTAAATTACGAGAAATCGTTTTGGAGAACAACAGCAACGGCAAACGTTTCCACTAGAAGTCTTTCTCACAGTCTTCAGTGTAAATTCAACGGCAAACGTTTCCACTAGAAGTCTTTCTCAGCGTCTTCAGTGTAAATTCAACGGCAACGTTTCCACTAGAAGTCTTTCTCACAGTCTTCAGTGTGTAAATTAACGGCAAACGTTTCCACTAGAAGTCTTTCTCAGCGTCTTCAGTGTAAATTCAATGGCAAACGTTTCCACTAGAAGTCTTTCTCAGCGTCTTCAGTGTAAATTCAACGGCAAACGTTTCCACTAGAAGTCTTTCTCAGCGTCTTCAGTGTAAATTAACGGCAAACGTTTCCACTAGAAGTCTTTCTCAGCGCCTTCAGTGTAAATTCAACAGCAAACGTTTCCACTAGAAGTCTTTCTCAGCGCCTTCAGTGTAAATTCAACAGCAAACGCTTTCCCACTAGAAGTCTTTCTCAGCCTTCAGTGTAAATCAACAGCAAACGTTACCACTAGAAGTCTTTCTCAGAGTCTTCAGTGTAAATTCAATGACAAACGTTTCCACTAGAAGTCTTTTCTGCATCTTCAGTGTGAATTCTTCGGCAAACGTGTAGAATTCAGAGTCTTGGCAAACGTTTCCACTAGAAGACACTGAGAAAGACTTCTAGCGGAAACGTTTGCCACTGAAATCCTGAAGTTTCTTTTAGCATTTTAAATTCAGCGCTAGTGAGTGATTAATAGCTGCATACGGCCCTTGGTGTTAATGGATTCTAGCCATTGTTAAAACCGATACTGTTTTTTGCATCCAGAGTATTAAAATGACAGACAGACAGATATTTAGACAGACCCTCTTAAAAACACCTTCCCTGTTTTGGGAAATGATGTGAATAACAACAACAGGTAATCCTGCACCTGATTCTAAAAAAAAACATCTCTTTTTGTATTTTTTTTTCTTACAATATTACTGTATTTTATTCTAACTGTATACAGAAACATTCTAGAATGTATTTTTTTTATTATTTTATTTAGTAGCTTCAAATATCTTTTTTTAATTTTACGTTATTATTATTATTATTATTATTATTATTATTATTATTATTATTATTATTATTATTATTTTACATTTCCTCTCCTTTTCGAAGGCAGGTGAAGGTAGATTTTTTTAAAGCAGAACACCAGCACACAGGAAAGGAGGGGAAAATGTAAAAGAAAAAATACATTAAAAATGATATTTGAATCTACTTCCAGTTTAAGAATCTTTTTTTACCAGAATGTGTGTAGTTCATAGTGCCTGAGTATTTGTAAAAGGTTGCTTTTTAAAACAAATCGATTTATTTTTCTAAAAAAGTCAAACTGAATCAACTACAAATGCCATTTTCATTTTTCAATTCCTGTAATGCAGGTATTAAAATTAGGGCTGTACTGATTCCCTGTGTATCGATGCATCGTAATAGAGGTCTGTATTGTTTGTGCTACAAGACCACAGCATAAAGAACTACAGCTCCCAGCATCCCTCACCATTACCACAGGAGAATAGGCATGCTGGGAACTGTAGTTCCAGCTATTGCTGTACCGATTCACTGTGTATCGATGAATCGTGATGTTTTCTTTACATGATGTATCGTAATAGAGGTCTGTATTGTTTGTGCTACAAGACCATAGCATAAAGAACTACAGCTCCCAGCATTCCTCACCATTACCACAGGAGAAAAGGCATGCTGGGAACTGTAGTTCCAGCTAGTGCTGTACCGATTATAACAGAAGGTCTGTATCATTTGTGCTACAAGACCATAGCATAAAGAACTACAGCTCCCAGCATTCCTCACCATTACCACAGGAGAAAAGGCATGCTGGGAACTGTAGTTCCAGCTAGTGCTGTACCGATTATAACAGAAGGTCTGTATCGTTTGTGCTACAAGACCACAGCATAAAGAACTACAGCTCCCAGCATCCCTCACCATTGCCGCAGGTGAAAAAGCATGCTGGGGAAAAAGTTCCAGCATGCTGCACCGATTATAACAGAAGGTTCCATCGCTTTGTACGAGACCTAGCTAAGAACTACACCCTCACCATTGCCGCAGGTGAAAAAGCATGCTGGGAACTGTAGTTCCAGCTACTGCTGTACCAATTATAACAGAAGGTCTGTATCCTTTGTATTGTGCTACAAGGCCCCTGCACAGCTCACTGTAGTTCAGAGCGGTTTGTGAATCAAGTATGAAGTTTGTTTTATAGCTGCTATCTCCCGGTCTCCTTGCATTTTAGTCTTTTTACAAAACGGTCCGTCATTAAAACGGCCATTTGATCCCGTCACGCCTCGTACGCAACGATCCCAACAGGACATGCAGTATCATGACATCTATGACATCGTAGTTGTGACCTGCATGTCGCGACAGGGAGCGTGACATTAGCGTGTCGTCACAATCCAAATTGTTCTGCCCGTTATCCGATCCAGGGTAATAAAAATGATTCGAATGGGATTTGCATTTGGTTGTTACTGTTAAGTTTTGTTTTTTTTACTCAAAGAAAAGCCCTTAAAATATCGTACTATATTGCACATCTAAAAAAACAAAAAATGTTTTAAAAAAATAAAAAAAAAAAACAAAAAAAACAAACAAAAAAAACTTGTTGTCCTTGCTAGCTTTTAAATATAATAAACACACAACAGCTCCTCCAGGAATTACATTACCAGCTGTGTGCAATAAGGATGCAATTCCATCGAGGTGTGCCGGTCGCTTACAAACCACGAGAGCACTAGCTTGTGGATTTACAGTCTTATAAAAGTTTAACATGATAATTTTACACAAGAGTGAGTTTACCCTGTTTTTTAATATACTTTACCGGACCTCTCTGTGCTTTACAATGCTTCCCTATGCTTTACCAGACCTCTCTGTGCTTTACAATGCTTCCCTATGCTTTACCAGACCTCTCTGTGTTTTACAATGCTTCCCATGCTTTTACCAGACCTCTCTGTGCTTTTACAATGCTTCCCTATGCTTTACCAGACTCTCTGTGCTTTACAATGCTTCCCTATGCTTTACCAGACCTCTGTGCTTTTTTACAATGCTTCCCTATGCTTTACCAGACCTCTGTGCTTTTACAATGCTTCCTATGCTTTTACCAGACCTCTCTGTGCTTTACAATGCTTCCTATGCTTTACCAGACCTCTCTGTGCTTTACAATGCTTCCTTATGCTTTACCAGACCTCTCTGTGCTTTTACAATGCTTCCTTATGCTTTACCAGACCTTGTGCTTTACAATGCTTCCCTATGCTTTACCAGACCTCTCGGTGCTTTGCAATGCATTTGATAATGTTTGGTGCAAGATTTTTGTCTTTCAATTATTTTGAACAGCACAATATGTACAACTCTGGAGATTCGGGTGCCTTTTCACTGACGTACCATTTAAACTATATATATATATATATATATTATATTTTAAAAGCTAGCAAGGCTAACAATTGCCTCTTTAAAAAACAATTGGTGTCTTCTGTTTTACTTTGTTAATATATATAAAAACTAAAAAAAACTAAACTAACCTCTCACCTCCCCCCTTAAAATCAGACACAAAACTCTCTTTCAACTCACTAATATATATATATATTATATTAGTAAGATGAGAGTTTTGTGTCTGATTTTATATATATATTTGTATCTCTCATAGGGACTATGGTATGCTTCACAGTAATAATATTGTAGTTCTTATATATTCTGTTTATTGTTAGTCAACAGTTTTGTGGTTTAGCTGCAGAGGTTTGGCTTCTGTTTGAGAATTAAATGCGTTTCAGAGAGCCGTTACTATCGCACTGGAGAGTGTGTGTGTGTGTGTGTGTGTCTCAGTGAGTGTATCGCTGTGTGTCTGTGTGTCAGTGAGTGTATCGCTGTGTGTGTGTGTGTGTCTCAGTGAATGTGTGTCTGTGTGTGTGTGTGTGTATCGCTGTGTGTGTGTGTATGTGTCGCTGTGTGTGTCTCAGTGTTGCTGTGTGTGTGTGTCTCAGTGAATGTGTGTGTGTGTCGCTGTGTGTGTGTGTGTGTCAGTGAGTGTATCGCTCTGTGTGTGTGTGTGTGTCAGTGAGTGTATCGCTGTGTGTGTGTGTGTGTGTGTGTCAGTGAGTGTATCGCTGTGTCTGTGTGTATCGCTGTGTGTCAGTGTGTGTATCGCTGTGTGTGTCTCAGTGAATCACAAAAAATGCCCTGAAATACTGTTTGGGTTGTGGTTGTTATATTGCTGGAGATTGGCGGGAGAGGAGAGAGAGAGGCAGGCTAGGACTGAGGAGGGGTAGAGAGACAGGGAGGGAGGGAGGGAGGGAGGAAGGAAGGGAGGTGGGAGAGACAGGGAGGGAAGAGGGAGGTGAGAGACAGGGAGGGAGGGAGGGAGGTAAGGGGTTAAAGTCAGTACGCTAGGGAAAGTGAAAGTGAGAGGCGGTGGGGGGGGGGGGGGTCTCTCTCTCTGTCAGGGGGGGCAGCGGTAGCTACTAATCCACAGCAAATCATCGAGGACCCCCCAGTGCAGGTACAGTATAGACCCCACCACCAGCACGTGCATGATCTGATGGCTGTTGCACCAGTAGTCGAAGCAACCTGGCCGCCAGCGCTCAGGGACCCTCGTGATGTTGATGAGGCCCCCCAGGAGGGCCAGGAGGTCCATGGTGAGGAAGTGCCGCAGGGCGGTGGGGCTCCCGGCCCCCAGCCCCGCCCAGCGAGCGTAGAAGAGAAGGAACCGGAAGAGGGCCTGCCAGGCGAAGGACTGCAGCCGTCGGAAGCGGCTGGTCGCAGACACGGCGCAGTAGATGGCGTAGGAGGAGAGCAGGGTGTAGGAGAGCAGAGCCACGGTGCGGGTGGAGGGTAGCACAAGGAGTGGTGTATTATTTGGGGAGGGCCCTGAGAGAGGGGAGAGAAGAGAGAGGGGAGAGGGGGAGGGAGGGGAGAGGGAGAGAGAGGGGGGAGAGAGATTATTTAGAGAGAGAGAGGAGGAGAGGTTAGAGAGAGAGGGGGTTGAGAGAGGGGGGTTAGAGAGGGGGTTAGAGAGAAAGAGAGGGGAGGGGAGAGGGGAGGGAGAGGGAGAGAGAGGGGTTAGAGAGGAGGGAGGGAGGGGGTAAGAGAGAGAGAGGGGAGAGGAGAGGGGGTTAGAGAGAGGGGTTAGAGAGAGAGAGGGGAGAGAGAGGAGAGGGGTTAGAGAGAAAGAGAGGGGGAGAGAGAGGGGGAGGAGAGACGGGGTTAGAGAGAGAGAGGAGGGGGGGGAGAGGAGAGGGGAGAGAGGAGAGGAGGGTTAGAGAGAGAGAGAGGGGGGAGGAGAGGAGGGGAGGGGGGGTTAGAGAGAGAGAGAGAGAGAGGGGTTGAGAGGGGGAGAGAGGGGTTAGAGAGAGGGGGGTTAGAGAGGGGAGAGAGAGGAGAGAGGGGGAGAGAGGGGTTAGAGAGAGGGGTTAGAGAGAGGGAGAGAGAGACAGACAGGGAGAGAGAGAGAGAGAGAGAGAGTCATACATTGTAATTGCTTTAATTGCTGAAACTTGTTTATTCTTGTCATGCCAACAAAGCTTATGGAATTGAAATTGAATTGAGAGAAAGGGGTTAGAGAAAGAGAGAGAGGGGGAGAGAGAGAGGGGGGATTAGGAAGAGAGAGACAGAGAGGGAGAGAGAGAGAGAGAGAGAGAGAGAGAGAGAGAAAGGGGGGGTTAGAGAGAGAGTGTGTCAGTGCGAGGTCTCAGAGTCAGTGTTTCAGTGTCCGTGAGGGGGTGAGTGTGTCTCGGTGAGCTCCACTCACCCAGCGTGTTGACCATGCAGATCCCGCACATGTCCAGGGTGAGCAGGGTGCGGTAGACGGGCGCACCCCCCTCGTGGTTCATGAACAGGTGGTAGAGCACCGAGCCCAGCTGAGGGGACAGGCAGGCCAGGAAGTGGACAATCCCCAGCCAGGTGGCGCTGATCTGAGCCCACGGGATACTGAGAGGCAGCAGGAACAGGAAGCACAGCAGGGGGATACCTGCGGGAGGAGAGACAGGGGGTGAGAGACAGACTACACTTCCCAGAATCCTCCACTCTGTAGTTCTCACAGACTGCCAGTGATGCCAGCTACTGAATCATTGCTGGAGCCACAGTCCAGTATAATATATAAAACGATGGCTATTGAAACTCAGGGGGGTTGTCTGAATCATTGCTGGAGCCACAGTCCAGTATAATATATAAAACTATGGCTATTGAAACTCAGTGGGGCTGTCTGAATCATTGCTGGAGCCACAGTCCAGTATAATATATAAAACTATGGCTATTGAAACTCAGGGGGGGCTGTCTGAATCATTGCTGGAGCCACGGTCCAGTATAATATATAAACTATGGCTATTGAAACTCAGGGGGGCTGTCTGATTCATTGCTGAGCCACAGTCCAGTATAATATATAAAACTAAGGCTATTGAAACTCAGGGGGCTGTCTGAATCATTGCTGGAGCCACAGACCAGTATAATATATAAAACTATGGCTATTGAAACTCAGGGGGCTGTCTGAATCATTGCTGGAGCCACAGTCCAGTATAATATATAAAACTATGGCTATTGAAACTCAGGGGGGCTGTCTGAATCATTGCTGGAGCCAAGGGTCCAGTATAATATATAAAACTATGGCTATTGAAACTCAGGGGGCTGTCTGAATCATTGCTGGAGCCACAGTCCAGTATAATATATAAAACTATGGCTATTGAAACTCAGGGGGCTGTCTGAATCATTGCTGGAGCCACAGTCCAGTATAATATATAAAACTATGGCTATTGAAACTCAGGGGGGGGCTGTCTGAATCATTGCTGGAGCCACAGTCCAGTATAATATATAAAACTATGGCTATTGAAACTCAGGGGCTGTCTGATTCATTGCTGGAGCCACAGTCCAGTATAATATATAAAACTAAGGCTATTGAAACTCAGGGGGCTGTCTGAATCATTGCTGGAGCCACAGTCCAGTATAATATATAAAACTATGGCTATTGAAACTCAGTGGGGCTGTCTGAATCATTGCTGGAGCCACAGTCCAGTATAATATATAAAAAAAAGGCTATTGAAACTCAGGGGGCTGTCTGAATCATTGCTGAGCCACAGTCCAGTATAATATATAAAACTATGGCTATTGAAACTCAGGGGGGCTGTCTGAATCATTGCTGGAGCCACAGTCCAGTATAATATATAAAACTAAGGCTATTGAAACTCAGGGGGGCTGTCTGAATCATTGCTGGAGCCACAGTCCAGTATAATATATAAAACTATGGCTATTGAAACTCAGTGGGGCTGTCTGAATCATTGCTGGAGCCACAGTCCAGTATAATATATAAAACTATGGCTATTGAAACTCAGGGGGGCTGTCTGAATCATTGCAGGAGCCACAGTCCAGTATAATATATAAAACTATGGCTATTGAAACTCAGGGGGCTGTCTGAATCATTGCTGGAGCCACAGTCCAGTATAATATATAAAACTATGGCTATTGAAACTCAGGGGGGCTGTCTGAATCATTGCTGGAGCCACAGTCCAGTATAATATATAAAACTAAGGCTATTGAAACTCAGGGGGGCTGTCTGAATCATTGTGGACTGCAGTCCAGATTGATAATATGTAAAACTTTGTCTATTGAAACTCAGGGGTGGAGGGGAACCATTGCTGGCTGTCCTAAAGTCCAAACCGTATAGGAATATATAAAACATAGGGCTATTGGAAAGTGACAGGGGGGCTGTCTGAATCATAGGGTTAATTGGATGGAGCCACAGTCCAGTATAATTTATAAACAAATATGAAAATTTGAAACTCAGATTTTTCTGAATCAATTCCAATGGACTGCAGGATTGTGTTTGGTTTTACTTTTGTGTCTATCCTGAAACTAAACTGGGTCAAGCAGACCAGAGTTTGGGCTCTAGTGCCAGCTGTTATTGAAAAAACTAAACAAAAAAAGCAGACTGAAACTAAACTGAGTCAGGACTCAGTGCCTTCATCAAGCGAGGGCAAACTAGCAGACCAGTGACAGTGCCTTCATCAGTGTTGTCAGTTAGGGCTAATTGATGGGACCAGGTTTGGGGTGCCTTCATCAGCACCATTTAAAGTCCAAACATGAAAACAGACCGATTGGGGCATCAGTGCCTTCACCAGCAATATTGAAACCGTTTTTACAAGCAGACCAGCTGTTTCTTCGCTGCCTTCATCAGTTACTGAAACTAAACTGAGTCAAGCAGACCAGCGTTTGGGCTCTAGTGCCTTCATCAGTGTTATTGAAACTAAACTGAGTCAAGCAGACCAGTGTTTGGGCTCTAGTGCCTTCATCAGCGTTATTGAAACTAAACTGAGTCAAGCAGACCAGTGTTTGGGCTCTAGTGCCTTCATCAGCGTCACTGAAACTAAACTGAATCAAGCAGACCAGCGTTTGGGCTCTAGTGCCTTCATCAGTGTTATTGAAACTAAACTGAGTCAAGCAGACCAGCGTTTGGGCTCTAGTGCCTTCATCAGTGTTATTGAAACTAAACTGAGTCAAGCAGACCAGCGTTTGGGCTCTAGTGCCTTCATCAGCATTATTGAAACTAAACTGAGTCAAGCAGACCAGCGTTTGGGCTCTAGTGCCTTCATCAGCATTATTGAAACTAAACTGAGTCAAGCAGACCAGCGTTTGGAATCTAGTGCCTTCATCAGCGTTATTGAAACTAAACTGAATCAAGCAGACCAGCGTTTGGGAATCTAGTGCCTTCATCAGCGTTCTTGAAACTAAACTGAATCAAGCAGACCAGCATTTGGGCTCTAGTGCCTTCATCAGTGTTATTGAAACTAAACTGAGTCAAGCAGACCAGCGTTTGGGCTCTAGTGCCTTCATCAGTGTTATTGAAACTAAACTGAGTCAAAGCAGACCAGCGTTTGGGCTCTAGTGCCTTCATCAGCATTATTGAAACTAAACTGAGTCAAGCAGACCAGCGTTTGGAATCTAGTGCCTTCATCAGCGTTATTGAAACTAAACTGAATCAAGCAGACCAGCGTTTGGGATCTAGTGCCTTCATCAGCGTTATTGAAACTAAACTGAATCAAGCAGACCAGCGTTTGGGCTCTAGTGCCTTCATCAGCGTTATTGAAACTAAACTGAGTCAAGCAGACCAGCGTTTGGGCTCTAGTGCCTTCATCAGCATTATTGAAACTAAACTGAGTCAAGCAGACCAGCGTTTGGAATCTAGTGCCTTCATCAACGTTATTGAAACTAAACTGAATCAAGCAGACCAGCGTTTGGCCTCTAGTGCCTTCATCAGCGTTATTGAAACTAAACTGAGTCAAGCAGACCAGCGTTTGGTCTCTAGTGCCTTCATCAGCGTTATTGAAACTAAACTGAGTCAAGCAGACCAGCGTTTGGGCTCTAGTGCCTTCATCAGCGTTATTGAAACTAAACTGAGTCAAGCAGACCAGCGTTTGGGCTCCAGTGCCTTCATCAGCGTTATTGAAAACTAAACTGAGGTCAAGCAGACCAGCGTTTGGGCTCTAGTGCCTTCATCAGCGTTACTGAAACTAAACTGAGTCAAGCAGACCAGCGTTTGGTTCTAGTGCCTTCATCAGCGTTACTGAAACTAAACTGAGTCAAGCAGACCAGCGTTTGGAGCTCTAGTGCCTTCATCAGCGTTATTGAAACTAAACTGAGTCAAGCAGACCAGCGTTTGGGCTCTAGTGCCTTCATCAGCGTTACTCAAACTAAACTGAGTCAAGCAGACTAGCGTTTGGGCTCTAGTGCCTTCATCAGTGTTATTGAAACTAAACTGAGTCAAGCAGACCAGCGTTTGGGATCTAGTGCCTTCATCAGTGTTCAAACTAAACCAAACTGAGTCAAGCAGACCAGCGTTTGGGTTCTAGTGCCTTCATCAGCGTTACTGAAACTAAACTGAGTCAAGCAGACCAGCGTTTGGGCTCTAGTGCCTTCATCAGCGTTACTGAAACTAAACTGAGTCAAGCAGACCAGCGTTTGGGATCTCTAGTGCCTTCATCAGTGTTATTGAAACTAAACTGAGTCAAGCAGACCAGCGTTTGGGATCTAGTGCCTTCATCAGTGTTATTCAAACTAAACTGAGTCAAGCAGACTAGCGTTTGGGCTCTAGTGCCTTCATCAGTGTTCCTGAAACTAAACTGAGTCAAGCAGACTAGCGTTTGGGCTCTAGTGCCTTCATCAGCGTTACTGAAACTAAACTGAGTCAAAGCAGACCAGCGTTTGGGCTCTAGTGCCTTCATCAGCGTTATTGAAACTAAACTGAGTCAAGCAGACCAGCGTTTGGGCTCTAGTGCCTTCATCAGTGTAATGTGTGTGTGTGAGAGATATTGCAAGTCTCTGTTTCTTCTCCTGTTTGTTTGTTAAGTAGATAGACACAATACTATTGCATGTTTCTTGTAAATAATAGTGTTCACGATGCCTCGATTATCATTGCTGATTACCTGATTTCATTAGCAGACTGATCATGCAGTAGTTATTATTATTATTATTATTATTATTATTATTATTATTATTATTATTATTAAGCAGACGCCTTTATCCAAGGCGACTTACAGAGACTAGGGTGTGTGAACTATGCATCAGCTGCAGAGTCACTTACAACTACGTCTCACCCGAAAGACGGAGCACAAGGAGGTGAAGTGACTTGCTCAGGGTCACGCACAATCGCGCACACACACACACACGGTGCTGTACCCAGGGCAATGCTGATGGGCCAAGACTGTATAACACTGATATAAAACCCTGCACAGAACTACAGCAGCTACCCGGCACAGTGTCTGCTGTACACGAAGTTCAGGGAATTGACAGCAGCTCGATCTCCAGCCACTCCCACATCGCTGGATCAGTGTATTTACATTGCGGCCGGGTCTATGTAAATTACAGCTTGCGCATTTCCCATTTCCCTTTTACTTTTGCATATTAAAGTTAATTTAAATTTAAAAACCACAATGCGCGACAAGGTCACAAACTCCCTGTCCTTCCAGCTTTCTCTCTTTCTTTCTCTTTTCTCTTTCTTTCTCTATTTCTTTTCTCCTTTCTTTTTTTTCTTTCTTTCTTTTCCTTTTTCTTTTTCTTTCTTTCCAGTTCTTCTTTAAACTAAACAGACACGAGAAAAGGGCAGAGAAGGCCAAACTGAAAAGCTCTGTCTGTCTCTCTGTCTTTGCAGAATGAAACTAAACTAACACAGACACCAAGAAGAAGGGATTATATTGTGGCGTCAAACTGAACAGGATTGTGGGGCTCTGTCTGTCTGTCTGTCTGCAGCTTTAATGAAACTAAACTCTTTTCAGAATGTAGTAAACTAACACAGACACCAAGAAGAAGGGATTATATTGTAGCGTCAAACTGAACAGGATTGTGGGGCTCTGTCTGTCTGTCTGTCTGTCTGTCTGCAGCTGCAGCTTTAATGAAACTAAACTCTTTTCAGAATGTAGTAAACTAACACAGACACCAGCGTCAAAGAACAGGATTGTGGGGCTCTGTCTGTCTGTCTGTCTGTCTGTCTGCAGCTTTAATGAAATAAACTCTTTTGAATGCAGGCGTCAAACTGAACAGGATTGTGGGGCTCTGTCTGTCTGTCTGTCTGTCTGCAGCTTTAATGAAACTAAACTCTTTTCAGAATGTAGTAAACTAACACAGACACCAAGAAGAAGGGATTATATTGTAGCGTCAAACTGAACAGGATTGTGGGGCTCTGTCTGTCTGTCTGCAGCTTTAATATCCATTCTCTTGGCTCTTATTAGCTTTATTAACATGATCACAGTAGTGCTAAGCAGGGCTGTTAAGTTTGCATTGGCACAGGGCTGGGAATCAGACTCCTATTGCACAGCAGTGTCACCCAGTCCAGGTTTTACTACCAGCTTGATCAGCCCCCAATGTGTCTAGGTAACAAGCTCAGGTGTGTCTGATTATTAAACTCCCAGTGAAACCAGGACTGGATCACACTGCTGTGCAGCGGGAGTCTGATTAGGGTACCAAACCAAGCAGCATAAGGTATTTTAAGGTGTTTTGTGTGTGCTTACCGTGTGTGTAGATGTTCCCCAGCTCGTTGTGAAGGTAGAAGAGGCTTTTGACACACTCGTTGACCGAAGACACCGGCCGGTAACCGGTGAGGACGTACCTGTTGAACTGGAGGTGACGAGGCGAGCTCGCCCAGTTCAGCAAACGAGGTCCGTTCAGAAAAGCCATGGCGGTCCCGACGGACCAGTAAAAAAAAAAAAATCCTGGACAACATATACAAATGATGTAAAAAAATATATATATATATATATATATATATATATATATATATATATATATATATATATGGAGAGAGAGAGGTTCAATTCAAATGTCAATTTTTTTAAAAAAAAATATCACGTTGTTAATTCATATCCAGGTCTCAAATATAAACCGTTATTATTTCTGATAGATTGATATAGTTGGATATTTAATAGCCTTTTGCTGTTAATTTAGAGGTTTCTCCAAAAAAAAAAAAGTCTCATTACTTTTGCTGGTTAATCAATCCGCGTGATATTTCACGTTATTATTATTATAAAATCCACCGTTGTAGTTTGAAAAGTTCTTTTTTAAAAAATAATATAATAAAAAACGCACGTCTTTAAGATAACGCTGACTTCTTAATAATAATAATAATAATAATAATAATAATAATAATAATAATAATAAATACATACACGGCGATAATATTGAATTCGAATTAAAAAAATATAAATCAGTTTTGTGTACTTCACAAGACCAAAAAAAAGTTATAGTTAAGTTATTTGTAATAAAATTGTTCTCCTTTTTTTTTTTTAAAAAGTGTTGCTTTTTATTTAAAATTCCTGTCTGAATTCAGTGCACTGTACAGCAATACAGATTTGAACCCTGTTAACTCGCAAGCGTTTCAATACTAGAATACAGTGCTTTTAAAAAAAATAAAAATTTTAAAAAAATAAAAAATATCCCAGTGCGATATGGAAGCTGTTGTCACGGTATTTTAAAATGTTTTTTTTGACGTTTTAAAAATTCAAAATTGTACTCCAGTTTTGAAGCAGAAGAAAAACGAAAAATCTTCTTTTTTTTTAAATCCGGTGTCAAGTCTCTGATTTCGGTGGTTGTTGTTGTTGTTTTGTTTTGAAAGATGTGTTGTTTTGTTTGGTAATAGTTGTACAATTCATATTATCAACGTAGAAAACTCGTATCCGTCTTTCGCGGGTCAAATACGACGCCACGGCGGCTGGGGTCGTGTCCTTAAAGTTGTCATTTTTTTTAAAATATAATATTAATAATAATGTGTTGTTATTATTATGATTTGTACGGATTTCACTGACGTTTTCAGTTAGCACGCCTCTTCGTTGGTGCCGGTTTGATATTGTTCAAAAAAAAATTAATGGAGTTCCACCGCCATTCTCTCTCTCTCGCCAGCCGTGATTTATTCGTCAAATTCGGCTCGTTTTCTCTCAAACCGCGGCGGCTAAACGGTTTCACTGTCCGACTGAAATCATCTCGTCTTCGCTGCTACCGCCCGGTCCTTCATCTTCGCTCCCTCTCACTGAATGCTGGCCGGGAAGGAAGGAAAGAAATGAAGCGACGGAGGGAGGCGATGCTCGGCAGGAGAGGAGAGAGCCGGGCGTGGAGCGTGTGTGTGTGTGTGTCGCGCCGGCTCCGAGTTTAAGCGCCTATATATGATGATGGCGAGGGAGGGAGGGAGAGAGGGAGGGAGTGGGAGGGAGAGAGGGAGAGAGAGAGGGAGGGAGAGAAAAAGGAGGGAGGGGGAGAGAGAGGGAGGGAGGAAGGGGAGGGGAGAGAGGGAGGGGGAGAGGGAGGGAGGAAAGGAGGGAGGGAGAGGGAGAGGAGGGAGGAAAGGAGGAGGGAGAGAGAGGAGGGAGGAAAGGAGGGCGGAGGACGGAGGGAGGGAGGAGGAAAGGGAGAGAGAGAGGAGGGGTGGGAGGATTTATTATTATTATTATTATTCTTATTATTTTATTATTATTATTAGGGAGGGAGAACTCGTTTAAAGGGTTTTCACGATCTTAAAATCAATCTATTATTGTGGAATATAAAATTATTATTATTATTATTATTATTATTATTATTATTATTATGTATTTACTTATTTTGTGTTTATTTAAAAGCTAGCGGTAAT
>CM072709.1:8561031-8571031 GCA_036884735.1 Huso huso | reverse complement strand
AGTGTGTGTGTCTCAGTGTGTGTGTGTCTCAGTGTGTGTGTCTCAGTGTGTGTGTGTGTGTGTCTCAGTGTGTGTGTCTCAGTGTGTGTGTCTCAGTGTGTGTGTCAGTGTGTGTGTCAGTGTGTGTGTGTCTGTGTGTGTGTGTGTCTCAGTGTGTGTGTCTCAGTGTGTGTGTGTCTCAGTGTGTGTCAGTGTGTGTCTCAGTGTGTGTGTCAGTGTGTGTGTGTGTCTCAGTGTGTGTGTGTGTGTCCCAGTGTGTGTGTCTCAGTGTGTGTGTGTCTCAGTGTGTGTGTCTCAGTGTGTCCCAGTGTGTGTCTCAGTGTGTGTGTGTCTCAGTGTGTGTGTGTCAGTGTGTGTGTCAGTGTGTGTGTGTCTGTGTGTGTCAGTGTGTGTGTCTCAGTGTGTGTGTCTCAGTGTGTGTGTGTGTCTCAGTGTGTGTGTCTCAGTGTGTGTGTCTCAGTGTGTGTGTGTCTCAGTGTGTGTGTGTCTCAGTGTGTGTGTGTCTCAGTGTGTGTGTCTCAGTGTGTGTGTCTCAGTGTGTGTGTCTCAGTGTGTGTGTGTCTCAGTGTGTGTGTCTCAGTGTGTGTGTGTCAGTGTGTGTGTGTGTCTCAGTGTTGTGTGTCTCAGTGTGTGTGTGTCAGTGTGTGTGTCTCAGTGTGTGTGTCTCAGTGTGTGTGTCTCAGTGTGTGTGTGTCTCAGTGTGTGTGTGTCTCAGTGTGTGTGTGTGTCTCAGTGTTGTGTGTCTCAGTGTGTGTGTGTGTCAGTGTGTGTGTGTCAGTGTGTGTGTGTCTCAGTGTGTGTCTCAGTGTGTGTGTGTCTCAGTGTGTGTGTCTCAGTCAGTGTGTGTGTCTCAGTGTGTGTGTGTGTCTCAGTGTGTGTGTGTCTCAGTGTGTGTGTCTCAGTGTGTGTGTCTCCCAGTGTGTGTCCAGTGTGTGTCCTCAGTGTGTGTCAGTGTGTGTGTGTCCCAGTGTGTGTGTGGTGTGTGTGTGTGTGTGTGTCTCAGTGTGTGTGTCAGTCTCAGTGTGTGTGTCTGTGTGTGTGTGTGTCAGTGTGTGTGTCTCAGTGTGTGTGTGTGTCAGTGTGTGTGTGTCTCAGTGTGTGTGTGTCTCAGTGTGTGTCTCAGTGTGTGTGTCTCCAGTGTGTGTGTCTCAGTGTGTGTGTGTGTCAGTCCCAGTGTGTGTCTCAGTGTGTGTGTCTCAGTGTGTGTGTCTCAGTGTGTGTGTCTCAGTGTGTGTGTGTCAGTGTGTGTGTGTGTGTCCAGTGTGTGTGTCTCAGTGTGTGTGTGTCTCAGTGTGTGTGTGTGTCTCAGTGTGTGTGTCTCAGTGTGTGTCTCTCAGTGTGTGTGTCTCAGTGTTGTGTGTCTCAGTGTGTGTGTGTCTCAGTGTGTGTGTGTGTCTCAGTGTTGTGTGTCTCAGTGTGTGTGTGTCTCAGTGTGTGTGTGTGTCTCAGTGTGTGTGTCAGTGTGTGTGTGTCTCAGTGTGTGTGTGTCTCAGTGTGTGTGTCTCAGTGTGTGTGTGTCTCAGTGTGTGTCTCAGTGTGTGTGTGTGTGTCTCAGTGTTGTGTGTCTCAGTGTGTGTGTGTCTCAGTGTGTGTGTGTCTCAGTGTGTGTGTCTCAGTGTGTGTGTCTCAGTGTGTGTGTGTGTGTCTCAGTGTGTGTGTGTCTCAGTGTGTGTGTCTCAGTGTTTGAACAATCAACCAGAAAACTTTTTTTTTGTGATTTTATTACAAAGAAAAATAAATTATAAAGTATATCCAACAGAAATATTATACAAGACACGTGCAACAAAAAAAAAAAAAACCTTCTAACTTTATATCTTTCAAAAACACTACCCCCCAAAATAAAATAAAAAAAACCGATTATAAAAACCATGTTTAAAAATCTCTCTCGTGTTTATTAAATAAAGCCATACCCAAAACTGGACTTAATTGGTGTCTTTTAAAATCTTCAAAGCACTTAAATAAAGTAAAAATTATTTAAATGTTTCAAAAAAACTCTCTTATTTAAATGTTACAATGCTTCCTATGCTTTACCAGACCTCTCTGTGCTTTACAATGCTTCCTATGCTTTTTACTTCCTACTTTACCTCTCTGCTTTTACAATGCTTCCCTATGCTTTACCAGACCTCTGTGTTTTTACAATGCTTCCCTATGCTTTACCAGACCTCTCTGTGCTTTTACAATGCTTACCAGACCCTATGCTTTATGCTTTACCAGACCTCTCTGTGCTTTACAATGCTTCCTATGTTTTTACCAGACCTCTCTGCTTTTACAATTTTACAATGCTTTCCTGTTTTTACCAGACCTCTCTGTGCTTTACAATGCTTCCCTATGTTTTTACCAGACCTCTCTGTGTTTACAATGCTTCCCTATGCTTTACCAGACCTCTCTGTGCTTTTTACAATGCTTCCCTATGCTTTACCATACCTCTCTGTGTTTTATAATGCTTTTACCAGACCCTATGCTTTTTAATGGCGACAGACCTCTCTGTGCTTTACAATGCTTCCCTATGCTTTACCAGACCTCTCTGTGCTTTACAATGCTTCCCTATGCTTTACCAGACCTCTCTGTGCTTTACAATGCTTCCTGTGCTTTACCAGACCTCTCTGTGCTTTACCAATGCTTCCCCTTCCTATGCTTTACCAGACCTCTCTGTGCTTTTACAATGCTTCCTATGCTTTACCAGACCTCTCTGTGCTTTACAATGCTTCCCTATGCTTTACCAGACCTCTCTGTGCTTTACAATGCTTCCCTATGCTTTACCAGACCTCTCTGTGCTTTACAATGCTTTGCTGCAGTATTACTGCAGGGGCGCCCCTGAATTTCTTTCCAAATAAGGGTGTCCCCACAGTTAGTGACCCCCAGTTCTATAAGGAGGAGATGAGCGAGTGCAGAGAGGATTGGGTTACACCAGACAGCCTCCTCTCTCTCTTCTCCCTGCGCTGTGATTGTCGGGGTTCACAGAAAGAGCCTCCCTCTCCCTCCTCCTCCTCCTCTTCCTCCTCCCCCCCCCCCCCACTCTGCCCCGTCCCTGGTTGCCATGGCTACACACGACGACCCGCGTGTGCCGAAAGGCCACCGACCAGGCCTGGCCCCTCCCACAGCGCGACTCTGAGCCAATCAGGAAGAGCCCAGAGGAGGACTTCTTTTTGAACAAAAAGGTTCTGGAGAGAGAAGAGAAATCAATGAATCTCTTGCACTATTCTGCATTGAGATTTGTAAACTAATTTAGGGTATGCTGATTCTTCTTATAGGAGTTTCCCCTAGTAAAAGCACACCACAGTGTAATAAAGCACAGAGAGGTATGGTAAAGCATAGGAAGCATTGTAAAAGCACAGAGAGGTCTGGTAAAGCATGTAGGAAGCATTGTAAAACACAGAAGAGGTAGGGAAGCATTGTAAAGCACAGAGGTCTGGTAAAGCATGGGAAGCATTGTAAAGACAGAGGTCTGGTAAAACATAGGAAGCATTGCAAAGCACAGAGTCTGGTAAAAGACATGGGAAGAAAAAGATAAAGGGAAACATTGTAAAACACAGAGGTCTGGTAAAGCATGGGGAAGCATTGCAAAGCACAGAGAGGTCTGGTAAAACATGGGGAAGCATTGTAAAAGCACAGAGAGGCATTCTGGTAACACAGAGAGGAAGCATTGTAAAGCACAGAAGCACAGAGAGGTCTGGTAAAACATAGGGAAGCATTGTAAAGCACAGAGGTCTGGTAAAACATTTAAACAAACCAGGTAAACTCACACCCTTATATTAAAAAAAAAAAGTTTCCGCGTGCCTCTCTGTGCTTTGCAATACTTGCCTATTTGACTGTGCTTTATCGCACTTTGCTGTGTTTTTACTGTGGGGACACCTTGATCTGTAGCTGATTAAACACCCCTCTCACCTCTTTCTCAGATAGTAGACTGCGGCAGCTGTCAGGAAAACACAAATCACAGACACGACGCCCAGAACCCAGGCTTCAGAAAGAAAACAAAAATCAAAAAGGAAAACGATGAACGCAGCAAAGTTTGAACTGAGATGAGTTCTTTCGTAATACTGCCAATGCAGTTGCAGTACTCAGCCACAAGGTGGGAGCAGAGAGTTGAATGACTTTTCCTGGTTGGTTCGAACCGATGGACCTGCAATACCCACAACTCGCCAGCAGATGTCAGGAAAGGGCAACACACAAGACGTCGGAAAAAAAATTAGGAACGGCTACACTGTGCAGCACAAACTTTTACCTTCTCTACCTCTATTTCCATTCCCTCTCTCCTTCTCTCCCAATCCCTCCTCCCCTCTTTCTCCCTATCTCCCTCCACTTTCCACTCTCCCCCTTTCTCCCTCTCTCTTTCTGCTCTCTCCCCTCCTCTTCCTTCCCCCTTTCTCCCTCTCTCTATCCTCCCCCTTCTCCACCTCTCTCTTCCATTCACCTGCAAAGCTGGTGGCACTCTCACTGCTGATTGGCTCAGAGGAGAAGGGAGTGCAGGAGTTTGAAGTTGTGGGTGGAGCCGTGGCTGTGGGGGTGTGGTTTGAAGACGAAGCCCCTCCCATACTGGAGTTAGCCTGAATCCCTGTAACAAACAAAATTCAAAATATTATAATAATAATAATAATAATAATAATAATAATAATAATAATAATAATAATAACTTTTTTTTTTATCAGGGTGAGTTTACCCTGGTTTGTTTTTAATATGCTTTACCACACCTCTCTGTGCTTTACAATGCTTCCCTATGCTTTACCAGACCTCTCTGTGCTTTACAATGCTTCCCTATGCTTTACCAGACCTCTGTGCTTTACAATGCTTCCCTATGCTTTACCAGACCTCTCTGTGCTTTACAATGCTTCCCTATGCTTTACCAGACCTCCCTGTGCTTTACCAGACCTCTCTGTGCTTTACAATGCTTCCCTGTGCTTTACCAGACCTCTCTGTGCTTTACAATGCTTCCCTGTGCTTTACCAGACCTCTCTGTGCTTTACAATGCTTCCCTGTGCTTTACCAGACCTCTCTGTGCTTTACAATGCTTCCCTGTGCTTTACCAGACCTCTCTGTGCTTTACAATGCTTCCCTGTGCTTTACCAGACCTCTCTGTGCTTTACAATGCTTCCCTATGCTTTACCAGACCTCTCTGTGCTTTACAATGCTTCCCTATGCTTTACCAGACCTCTCTGTGCTTTACAATGCTTCCCTATGCTTTACCAGACCTCTCTGTGCTTTACAATGCTTCCCTATGCTTTACCAGACCTCTGTGTTTTTACAATGCTTCCCTATGCTTTTACCAGACCTCTCTGTGCTTTACAATGCTTCCCTGTGCTTTACCAGACCTCTCTGTGCTTTACAATGCTTCCCTGTGCTTTACCAGACCTCTCTGTGCTTTTTACAATGCTTCCCTGTGCTTTACCAGACCTCTCTGTGCTTTACCTTCCCTATGCTTTACCAGACCTCTCTGTGCTTTACAATGCTTCCCTATGCTTTACCAGACCTCTCTGTGCTTTACAATGCTTCCCTGTGCTTTACCAGACCTCTGTGCTTTACAATGCTTCCCTATGCTTTACCAGACCTCTCTGTGCTTTACAATTTCCTATGCTTTACCAGACCCTCTGTGCTTTACAATGCTTCCCTATGCTTTACCAGACCTCTCTGTGCTTTTACAATGCCTCCCTATGCTTTACCAGACCCTCTGTGCTTTACAATGCTTCCCTATGCTTTACCAGACCTCTGTGCTTTTACAATGCTTCCCTATGCTTTACCAGACCTCTCTGTGCTTTACAATGCTTCCTATGCTTTACCAGACCTCTCTGTGCTTTACAATGCTTCCTATGCTTTTACCAGACCTCTCTGTGTTTTACAATGCTTCCCTATGTTTTTACCAGACCTCTGTGCTTTACAATGCTTCCCTATGCTTTACCAGACACCTCTCTGTGCTTTACAATGCCTCCCTGTGCTTTACCAGACCTCTCTGTGCTTTTACAATGCTTCCCTATGCTTTACCAGACCTCTCTGTTTACAATGCTTCCCTATGCTTTACCAGACCCTCTCTTTACAATGCTTCCCTATGCTTTACCAACCTCTCTGTGCTTTACAATGCCCTATGCTTTTACCAGACCTCTCTGTGTTTTACAATGCTTCCCTATGCTTTACCAGACCTCTCTGTTTTTTACAATGCTTCCTATGCTTTACCAGACCTCTCTGTGTTTTACAATGCTTCCTATGTTTTTACCAGACCTCTCTGCTTTTACAATGCTTCCTATGCTTTACCAGACCTCTCTGTGTTTTACAATGCTTCCCTATGCTTTACCAGACTCTCTGTGCTTTACAATGCTTCCCTATACTTTATCAGACCTGTCTGTGCTTTTACAATGCTTCCCTATGCTTTTACCAGACCTCTCTGTGCTTTACAATGCTTCCCTATGCTTTACCAGACCTCTCTGTGCTTTACAATGCTTCCCTATGCTTTACCAGACCTCTCTGTGCTTTACAATGCTTCCCTATGCTTTACCAGACCTCTCTGTGCTTTACAATGCTTCCCTATGCTTTACCACACCTCTCTGTTGTTTGAATAAGGGTTTCAGGTGTAGTTCTCACCTCTGTATGTCAGAGCAAATCCATGTCCTTGGAAAATCCCATCGGAGACAAAAGTGACGAGGACGGAGTCTGTCTGAAACACCAGCCCCCCTCCTGCCCCCTGCCCCCCTCCCCCTGCCAGTGGGCCAGCAGCCCCCCCGATCGGGGGTCCCAGATCGACAGCATGTCCCGGGGGTCCCGGAGGTCGAGCAGCTCCAGAGTGACCCCCACACCCCCGCCCCCTCCCTGTGGGGTCAGAGCCCAGGAGCAGTTGCTGTCGGCTGGGTAATCGTCGGGGAAGTCAGGGGAGAAGAGGACGCCTTCAGACTGGGTGAGGTTACCAGAGCAAGATCCAACCGACACTAGAGAGAGAGAGAGAGAGAGAGAGAGAGAGAGAGAGAGAGAGGAGGGAGAGAGGAGGAGGGGGGAGAGAGAGAGAGAGGAAGAGAGAGAGAGGAGGGAGAGAGAGAGGATGGGGAGAGAGAGAGAGAGGAGGGGGAGAGAGGAGGAGGGGGAGAGAGAGAGAGGAGTGAGGAGGAGGGGGAGAGAGAGAGAGGAGTGGGGAGGTGGATAGAGAGAGGAGGGAGAGAGAGAGAATTTGAATTTGAGAGAGAGAGGGGAGGGGTTGGGGATGGGACAGAGGGGGAGAGAAGGGCTGTTATTGGTGTACAGTGAGGGGGGGAGTGAGAGGGACAGTGAGGGGACGTGAGGGGAAGTAAGAGGGGGTGTGAGGGGGAGTGAGGTGGGCAGTGAGGGGGGGTGAATGAAGCTGCCCCTCACCCTGGTAGATGCCGATCCTGCCGTCCCCCCCGCACAGCTCACTAGACTTGCCGAAGCACACCTGGTCACACTCCACCGCCGACACCTGTTCGTTACGAGCCAGGTCTGCCCCTGAACCACAGAAACAGGCATAGCCTGCCTCCACCCCCGCAAACTGAGAGAGAGAGCAGGGGGGAGAGAGAGAGAGAGAGAGAGAGAGAGAGAGACAGAGAGACAGAGACAGAGTTACTGACGCTATACACAAACACCATACCCTCTCTGCCTTCTCCTTGTCCACCCCCTCTCCAGCCTCTCTCCCCTCCACGACCCTCTCTCCACCCCTATCTCTGACCCCTCTCCCCACCAATCTCCTCCACCCTCTCTCCCCCTCTCCTCCACCCCCTCTCCTCTCTCCCACCTCTCCCCTTCACACTCTCTCCCCCCTCTCTCCTCCACCCCCCCTCTCCTCCCCTCCCCCCTCTCCCCCTCTCTCCCCCCCTCTCCCCCCCTCCCCTCTCTCACCTCATACCCGTGTTTCCTGCAGTATCGAATGCAGACCTGCACTGTGAGTTTGGTGGAGGTGCCACTGCTCCCTGTCAGAGCAGGAGGGCTCCCCGAGTCCAGGAAACAGCCGTGGTACCCCGGCACTGCGAGAGAGAGAAACAGGGGGTGAAGGCACCCAAAAACACATCCCTGCACCCCGGAACTGACAGAGAAACAAACGCTGGTCTGACTCAGTTTAGTTTCAATAAAGCTGATGAAGGCACTGGAGCCCAAACGTTGGACTGCTTGACTCATTTAGTTTCAGTAACACTGATGAAGGCACTGGAGCCCAAACGCTGGTCTGCTTGACTCAGTTTAGATTCAGTAACGCTGAGGAAGGACTGGAGCCCAAACAGCTGGTCTGCTTGACTCAGTACTTTAGTTTCAATAACTCTGATGACAGGCACTAGGGCTGCAAACGCTGGTCTGCTTTTCTCAGGAAAAAAAAAAAAAAAAGTGTCACTGAAAAGGCACTGAGAGCCCAAACGCATAGTTTGGTCTCACCCCTTGACTCAGTTTAGTTTCATTGCCCTGAGATGAAGGCACTAGAGCCAAACGCTGGTCTGCATTGCCATTGAAGATCTCATTTAGTTTCAGTACCAGCCTCTGATGAAGGCACTACCATTGCCCTCAGTGTAAACAGAACCTGGTCTCCACTGTCTGTCTGCATTGCCATTGAAGATCAGATGGGTATAGTCAGGACACTGTGGTCCCATTCTACCAGCTGGGAATGTCAGCTGTACTTGTGCTACCATTCCCCCTCAGTGTAATCCAGAACCATTAACACCAGGGCTGCACTGTCTGTCTCTCCTCTCTGGTGAAGATCATTTTTCCTCAATCCCCACTCTCCAAAAAAACAAGGAAGGTGTGCTGGACTTGTCTGTTCCATCAGGCAATGATCCAGTTACCCCCTGAGTTTCAACAGCCATAGTTGACAGACAGACAGAAAAAAAACCCCATCTTTAAAATCCATTCTCTCACCCTTATTAGCTTTGCTACATGATTGCCCCTCAGTTAATACAGAACCATTATTGACCACTTTAAGCTCCATTCTCTGTCTGTTATTATTTATTAATTGAAGATCATTTAAAGGGAGCGCTGACCATCTTTAAAATCCATTCTCTCACCTGTGGTCTTTATTAACATGATCACTGACCCCCTCACCCCATTGCAGCTGCCCATCTTTAAAATCCACCATTGCCCCTCAGTGCTTTATTAACAGAACCTGGCCCCTCCCTTTAAAGGCTCCACTGTCTGTCTGCATTGCCATTGAAAATCCTTTGGGGTTTATTAACATGACACTGTGGTCCCTTTCTGACCAGCCTAAAACCCCATTCTCTAGCTGTCTTATTACTTTATTACCATTGCCGGCCCCTCAGTTTAAAGGATACTGAACCATTTTAAAATCCATTTAGTTAACATACTGTCTTTCTCATGATCTCTGGTTACCTCCCTTTAAAGGAGTAATTGACCATCCTTTAAAATCCCTCACCTCCAGCCATCTTTATTCCCAGGATTGTAGGTGTCTCCCTTTAAACGGTCTGGTGACCATCTTTAAAGGCAGGATTCACCTCATTCTTTATTAACCGAGGTCCGATTCTGAGAACCGCTGACCATCTTTAAAATCCATTCTCTCACCTCTTAAAACTTTATTAACATGATCTGACAGACAGACAGAAAAAAAAAAGCTGACCATCTTTAAAATCCATTCTCTCACCTCTTATTAGCTTTATTAGCATGATCACTGGCCCCTCCCTTTAAAGGAGCGCTGACCATCTTTAAAATCCATTCTCTCACCTCTTATTAGCTTTATTAACATGATCACTGGCCCCTCCCTTTAAAGGAGCGCTGACCATCTTTAAAATCCATTCTCTCACCTCTTATTAGCTTTATTAACATGATCACTGGCCCCTCCCTTTAAAGGAGCGCTGACCATCTTTAAAATCCATTCTCTCACCTCTTATTAGCTTTATTAACATGATCACCGGCCCCTCCTTTAAAGGAGCGCTGACCATCTTTAAAATCCATTCTCTCACCTCTTATTAGCTTTATTAACATGATCACCGGCCCCTCCCTTTAAAGGAGCGCTGACCATCTTTAAAATCCATTCTCTCACCTCTTATTAGCTTTATTAACATGATCACCGGCCCCT
>CM072709.1:8543531-8553531 GCA_036884735.1 Huso huso | reverse complement strand
GTCTGCGTGTGTGTGTGTGTGTGTGTGTGTGCAAAAGGTCTGTGTCTGTCCGTGTGTTTTTCTTTTTTTTTTTTTTTTTAATAGCCCCTCATCTCCTTCAGTCGACCTATCCCGGATAGACAAGCTAACTCACCCTGGGGGGCTTGAATTTGAAATTTGAGCTTCAAAAACAAAGAAGAAAGAAGTAGAGAGATTTTTTTTTAAAATATAGTTGAACTATGGATTACTTTAACTTGCTTTGCCATGTTTTTTTAATATGCTTTCCTATGCTTTACCAGACCTCTCTGTGCTTTACAATGCTTCCTATGCTTTACCAGACCTCTCTGTGCTTTACAATGCTTCCCTATGCTTTACCATACCTCTCTGTGCTTTACAATGCTCCCTATGCTTTACCAGACCTCTCTGTGCTTTACAATGCTTCCTATGCTTTACCACACCTCTTCTTTTACAATGCTTCCCTATGCTTTACCAGACCTCTCTGTGCTTTACAATGCTTCCCTATGCTTTACCAGACCTCTCTGTGCTTTACAATGCTTCCTATGCTTTACCAGACCTCTCTGTGCTTTTACAATGCTTCCCTATGCTTTACCAGACCTCTCTGTGCTTACAATGCTTCCCTCATGCTTTACCACACCTCTGTGCTTTTCCCTATGTTTTTTACCAGACCTCTCTGTGCTTTACAATGCTTCCCTATCTACCAAACCTCTCTGTGCTTTACAATGCTTCCCTATGCTTTACAATGCTTGCCTATGCTTTACAGACCTCTCTGTGCTTTACAATGCTTCCCTAATGCTTTACCACACCTCTCTGTGCTTTACAATGTTTCCTGCTTTACCAGACCTCTCTGTGCTTTACAATGCTTCCCTATGCTTTACCAGACCTCTCTGTGCTTTACAATGCTCCCCTAGACCAGACCTCTCTGTGCTTTACAATGCTTCCCTATGCTTTACCAGACCTCTCTGTGCTTTACAATGCTTCCCTATGCTTTACCAGACCTCTCTGTGCTGTATTACACTTTGCTGTGCTTTTACTAGGGGAGACTTTTAAAACGGGTTAGTTTACCATGGTTTGTCTATCTACATTAGCAATCTGTCTGTCATATTAAACAACAGACAGACAGAGACTCTATGCACACACATACTTTTGACGGGTTGATAAACAGATATATAGACTGACCGATTTGAGTCAGATAGACAGACACTAGAAATATGCTTTTAATCTTGAAGCAGGGATTCCCCTTCGCTTGTACAGACCTGCTCTCCTCCCCGCCCCCCAGTGCAGTGTTGAAACGACTCGGGTCAATCTGATCTCAAAACTTGAGGCAATACAGACCTCTCCTCTCCCTTGTTCTCTTCTTTCTTTCCTCACGCTATCATTTCTCATCATCACCCTCCTCTCCAACCCTCTCATTCCCTTCTTACCCTCTCTCCTTTAGCCTAACCCCCTCTCTCCATCCTTCTCTAGAAAGAGTGCAAAGAAGAGCAGCCAGAATTATCCCGGGTTTAAAAGGCATGTCGTATGCAGACAGGCTAAAAGAATTGAATCTATTCAGTCTTGAACAAAGAAGACTACGCGGCGATCTGATTCAAACATTCAAAATCCTAAAAGGTATAGACAATGTCGACCCAGGGGACTGAAAAAAGAAACAAGGACCAGGGGTCACAAATGGAGATTAGATAAAGGGGCATTCAGAACAGAAAATAGGAGGCACTTTTTTACACAGAGAATTGTGAGGGTCTGGAACCAACTCCCCAGTAATGTTGTTGAAGCTGACACCCTGGGATCCTTCAAGAAGCTGCTTGATGAGATTCTGGGATCAATAAGCTACTAACAACCAAACGAGCAAGATGGGCCGAATGGGGCCTCCTCTCGTTTGTAAACTTTCTTATGTTCTTCTCCAACCTCTCCCTCTCTCCATCCTTCTCCAACCTCTCTCCTTTCTTTTTATTGTGATGTCGACCTGATTGTGGGGCTCTGTCTGTCTGTCTGTCTGTCTGTCTGTGTGTCTGTCTGCAGCTTTAATGAAACTAAACTCTTTTCAGAATGTAGTAAACTAACACAGACACCAAGAAGAAGGGATTACCAAAGAACAGGATTGTGGGGGATTATATAAACTCTTTTCAGCGTTCAGACACCAAGAAGAAGGGATGAACAGGATTGTGGGGCTCTGTCTGTCTGTCTGTCTGTCTGTGTCTCACTAAGAACGAAGGTCTTTTTTCTTCCTCTCTCTCTCCCCACACATACCTATATAACCGCAATAGCTACTGAAGCTATTGCCCCTCTCCCCTCCAGCACACCAGCAGGTACAGACACATATACCCCCCCTCCGGCTATCAGCTGTTAAACAGATGCTCTCTCTCTCTCTCCTGTCAAATTTACGTTCAGATTCAGAGGGGCTTTATCGGCACAAAAGTCATGCAGGCCTCACCGAAGATACTATAGTAAAATGTACAGAAATATCGAACTTTTTTATGTGTACACACACACACTGTATATATGAGAGATGCTTTACCAGACCTCTCTGTGCTTTACAATGCTTCCCTATGCTTTACCAGACCTCTCTGTGCTTTACAATGCTTCCCTATGCTTTACCAGACCTCTCTGTGCTTTACAATGCTTCCCTATGCTTTACCAGACCTCTGTGCTTTACAATGCTTCCCTATGCTTTACCATACACCTCTGTGCTTTACAATGCTTCCTATGCTTTTACCAGACCTCTGTGCTTTACAATGCTTCCCTATGTTTTACCACACCTCTGTGCTTTTACAATGCTTCCCTATGCTTTACCCACCACTCTGTGCTTTACAATGCTTCCTATGCTTTACCAGACCCTCTGTGCTTTACAATGCTTCCCTATGCTTTACCAGACCTCTCTGTGCTTTACAATGCTTCCCTATGCTTTACCAGACCTCTCTGTGCTTTACAATGCTTCCTATGCTTTACCAGACCTCTCTGTGCTTTTTAATGCTTCCCTATGCTTTACCAGACCTCTCTGTGCTTACAATGCTTCCCCATGCTTTACCAGACCTCTCTGTGCTTTACAATACCTAGACCCTATGCTTTACCAGACCTCTCTGTGCTTTAATGCTTAATGCTTTACCAGACCTCTCTGTGCTTTACACAATGCTTCATGCTTTACCAGACCTCTCTGTGCTTTACAATGCTTCCCTATGCTTTACCAGACCTCTCTGTGCTTTACAATGCTTCCCTATGCTTTACCAGACCTCTGTGCTTTACAATGCTCCCTATGCTTTTACCAGACCTCTCTGTGCTTTTACAATGCTTCCCTATGCTTTACCAGACCTCTCTGTGCTTTACAATGCTTCCTACATGCTTTACCAGACCTCTCTGTGCTTTTACAATGCTTCCCTATGCTTTACCAGACCTCTCTGTGCTTTACAATGCCTCTATGCTTTACCAGACCCTCTAGTTTTACAATCTCTGTGTTTACCAGACCTCTGTGCTTTCATACTGAGAGTGTGTTTTACCAGTTCTCTTGCACTGTTTGCTTACAACACCTCTCTGTGCCTTGTCCATGAAGTCATTAAATCTCAAAACAAAAAAAGAAGATCAATGCTTCCCATGATTTGAACCTGTTTAATCTGTTGTTACCACAGATCCTATGTTTTTGTGTTTTTAACGTTTCCAAATGCTTTCTTTACCAGAAAATATAATCTGCTCAGAGAAATTATGCTAAGCTGTGCTTAAAAAAAAAGGAACATGGACAATTTACTGTGAATTATAAATTTTATATATATATATATATATATATATATATATATATATATATATAGTCCCAAATAATGTTTAGCGATTGTAATGCTTCCTATAAATGGGGTTGATTTTAGTCTTCCTCAGAGAAGACCTCTCTGTCTTAGTCAGAGTGCTTATCAGACCTCGGGAAAGCTTTTACAATGCTTCCATGAAGACCTCTCTGTGCTTTACAATGCCCCCCTGTGCTTTATGATAAAAAAAATATATAATAATAAAAATATAATATATATATACATAGCAGATAGCGTTTGGCTCTAGTGCCTTCATCAGCGTTACTGAAACTAAACTGGGTCAAGCAGACCTGAGTTTGGACTCTAGTGCCTTCATCAGTGTTGCTGAAACTAAACTGAGCCAAGCAGGCCAGCGTTTGGGCTCTAGTGCCTTCATAAAAGCGTTATTGAAACTAAACTGAGCCAAGCAGGCCAGCGTTTGGGCTTACAATGCCTTCATCGGCGTTATTGAAACTAAACTGGTCAAGCAGACCAGCGTTTGGCTCCAGTGCCTTCATCAGTGTTACTGAAACTAAACTGAGCCAAGCAGGCTGGCGTTTGCTGGGCTCTAGTACCTTCATCTGTGCTTTTGAAACTAAACTTTAGCCAACCAGGCCAGCGTTTACCAGGGCTCTGTGCCTTCATCTTCCGTATGTTGAACCTACCTCTCTGCTTTAATGCTTCCCAGCGTTTTGGGCTCTCTGTGCCTTCATCTTCCCGTTACCAGAAACTAAACATAGTCCTATGCAGACCAGACGTTCTGGGCTCTAGCTTGCCTTCATCAGACCTCTCTGAAACTAAATGCTTCCTATGTCCAAGCAGACCAGCGTTTGGGCTCTATGCCTTCATCAGCTTTACTGAAACTTTACCAGAACTCTGTGTTTTTAATGCAGACCATGCTTTCTAGCAGACCTCTGTCTTTTACAATTCTTCTAAATCTTACCTGACCTCTCTGTCTCAATGCTTCCCAATGCTGCTGTTTAAATGAAATACAAGCAGAAAAAAAAAAAATGCTTCCCTATTTTTACCAGAACTGGAAAATATTCCTGAAAAAAAAAAAAAAAAAAAAAGCTTTAGTATTTAGCAAGACCTCAGTTATTACAATGCGGATTGGTTTATCAGACCTCCCAAATGCTGCCTATGCTTTACCAGACCTCTCTGTGCTTTACAATCTATGGGACAAGTGGTTCTCTAGATGGGTCCTGTGATAATGAAAGAGTGCATGCCTGTTTGGTGGGAGGGAGGCTGGCTGAAGTCAATAAATTGGGAGGGAGGAGTTTGATTGGTTTTGTTTGTGAGATTTGGTTGGTTTTGGTTTAAATGCTTTGTCGTTGACACTTGGGAGGGAGGCTGAGTTGGTTGGTTGCTTGAAAGGTCCTAAAGGAACATGGACAATTTACTGTGAATTATAAATTTTTATATATATATATATATATATATATATATATATATATATATATATATATATTAGTTTAATGGGAGATTGAATAGAGTTGGTTGATTTTGTCTTGGTTGGGCTAGGAGGTTGGTTGGTTGAGATATTGGTTGGGAGAAGAGGTTGGTTGATTCAGTTCTGAATAAAAAAATAAAAGGTTGGTTGGTTACATAAGGAGACCAGGTTGGGCTCTAGTGTTGGTTGTTATTGAAACTTGGGAGGTTGTTGGGTTAGTGTTGGTTACTGAGGTTGGTTGGTCAAGCAGTTGGTTGGGCTCTAGTGGTTGGTTGGTCAGCGTTATTGAAACTAAACTGAGTCAAGCAGGTTGGTTGGTTAGTGCCTTCATGGGAGGAAGGTTGGTTGGTTAGACCAGGTTGGTCCAGTGCCTTCATCAGAGTTTGGTTGAGTCAAGCAGACCAGGTTGGCTTAGTGCCTTCAGAAGGTTTGGTTCAGGGAGCAGACCAGGTTGACTTGGTTGGTTCTGAGGGAGGTCAATGCTGTTGTTTAAATGAAAGGTTGGTTGACAGGCAGACTGGAAAATATTTGGTTGGGAGGTTGGTTGGTTGGTATTTTAGCGACAAGGTTATTAAAATGCAGGATTGCTTATCAGCCCCAAATCTTAGCAAGTCTCATCACAATCGGACAAGTGGTTCTCTAGATAGGTACTGGTTGGGAGGGATGCCTGGTGGGGTTAGTTGGTTGGTTGGTTGGGAGGAGGGAGGTTGGTTGGTTGGTTGGTTGGGGTTGGTTGGTTGGTTGGTTGGGTGGTTGGTTGGTTGGTTAGAAGGTTGGTTGGTTGGGAGGTTGGTGGGAGGGAGGTTGGTTGGTTGGTTGGGAGGGAGGTTGGTTGGTTAGAAGGTTGGTTGGGAGGGAGGTTGGTTGGTTGGTTGGTTGGTTGGGAGGGAGGTTGGTTGGTTGGGAGGGAGGTTGGTTGGTTGGGAGGGAGGTTGGTTGGTTGGTTGGTTGGGGAGGTTGGTTGGTTGGTTGGTTGGTTGGTTGGTTGGGAGGTTGGTTGGTTGGTTGGTTGGTTGGGAGGGAGGTTGGTTGGTTGGGAGGGAAGTTGGTTGGGAGGTTGGTTGGTTGGTTGGGAGGGAGGTTGGTTGGGAGGTTGGTTGGTTGGTTGGTTGGGAGGGAGGTTGGTTGGTTGGTTGGTTAGAAGGTTGGTTGGGAGGGAGGATGGTTGGTTGGGAGGGAGGTTGGTTGGTTGGTTGGTTGGTTGGTTGGTTGGGAGGGTTGGTTGGTTGGTTGGGAGGGAGGTTGGTTGGTTGGTTGGTTGGTTGGGAGGGAGGTTGGTTGGTTGGTTGGGAGGGAGGTTGGTTGGTTGAAGGTTGGTTGGGAGGTTGGTTGGTTGGTTGGTTGGTTGGGAGGGAGGTTGGTTGGTTGGTAGGTTGGTTGGTTGGTTGGGAGGGAGGTTGGTTGGTTGGTTGGTTGGGAGGTTGGTTGGTTGGTTGGGAGGGAGGTTGGTTGGTTGGTTGGTTGGTTGGGAGTTGGTTGGTTGGTTGGGAGGGAGGTTGGTTTGGTTGGTTGGTTGGGAGGTTGGTTGGTTGGTTGGTTGGGAGGGTTGGGTTGGTTGGTTGGTTGGGAGGGAGGTTGGTTGGTTGGTTGGTTGGGAGGGAGGTTGGTTGGTTGGTTGGTTGGTTGGTTGGGTTGGTTGGTTGGTTGGTTGGTTGGTTGGTTGGGAGGGAGGTTGGTTGGTTGGTTGGTTGGTTGGTTGGTTGGTTGGGGAGGGGAGGTTGGTTGGGAGGAGGTTGGTTGGGAGGAGGGTTGGTTGGTTTGGTTGGTTTGGGAGGGAGGTTGGTTGTTGATTGGTTGGTTGGGAGGTTGAGGTTGGTTGGTTGGTTGGTTGGGAGGAGGTTGGTTGGTTGGTTGTTGTTGGTTGGGAGGTTGGTTGTTGGTTGGGAGGTTGGTTGGTTGGGAGGAGGTTGGTTGGTGGGTTAGTTGGGAAAGGTTGGTTGGTTGGGAGGTTGGTTGGAAGGTTGGAGGGAGGCTGGTTGGTTCTGGTTGGGGTTGTTGATGGGTTCACAGGATTAGTTGGGAGGGAGGTTGATAAGGACTTTAGAAAAAAATAGCGCTTCCTCCATGTCTTTAAAAGGTTGGTCCACCAACTTTCTGAAGGGACTTTTGTTAGAAGGCTTGTCTTCATGCCTGGACAGAGACACAGACAGACAGAGAGGGAGAGAAAAAAAATAAAATAAATATGGCTATTAGGAGGGTTGGCAAACTTTGGGAACACATTTTGGTTGGTCTTTGGTTGGCCACATAAGCTGGTTGGTTCTGGGAGAAGGTTGGTTTGAAGGGGGAGGCACCCAGAAAGGTTTTGAGAAGGTTGGTTGGGAGTTCTGGAAAAGAAAAAAGGTTGGGGATACCTGAAAAGGGAGAGTCGTTGATCAGAGAGGGTCGATGGCTGCACGCTTTTTGGAGCTCACGTTGGTTGGGTAACAGTTGGTTGGGAGAAAACAAAGAAAACATGAACACACCCTTGTACTGCACACAGGGGCGAAATGGTTTGGGACTCCCATTTGGTTGGTTGGTCCAGGCTGGTTTCGCGGGTTTAATAATCAGACAAAGGTTGGTTGGTTAGTTGGGAGCCCATTGGTTGGGCTGAGGCAACTGGTTGGCTTAAAACCTGGAATGGGTAAAACCTGGTTGGTTGGTTGGTTGCAGCTGGGAGGGGCATAGCCAACCCCCACTTGCACCCCAGGTCCACCCAATGGGAGGAGACGTTTCTTGGTGCTTGGTAACTTGTCTCCGGTTGCTTGTGTTTTAACCCCAGTGCCATGGGTTAATCAGGAACTGTCTTCAAGGTTGTGGGAGGGTTTTATTTACCAGTGGTCCATCCTTTCAAGCTGGCCAGCTTCACAATATAATGTGGCAATTCTGTTCTGGTTTGACACTACATTGTTTAGTTTACTGCAGACAAACAGCAAAATCCTGCTTTCAGTGTACAGAGAGAGAGAGAGACAGGAGGCATCTGTGTTGTCTGATTTTGAGTTACGGTAAGAGTTCTGAAAAAAGCAGGGGATTTAGTTTCATTGTCGCTGCAGAGGAGAACGTCGATGGCCACGCCATTTGCCTGTTCCACATGAGCAACACCCCGAGAATCCAAGAAAACATCAGAGAGCCTCAATACTGCACAGCATACGGAAACAGTCTTCACAGCAGTGTCTGTTTCACTTGGAGTTTAATAATCAGACTGACCTGACTTGTTAGACAGACACTGGGGGCTGACTGCTGACAGTAAAACCTGGAATGGGCGACACTGCTGTACAGGGCATAGACGCGCCCACTCAGCACCCAATCCACCTGTTCGAGCCGTTCTGTGTTTGTCTAATATATGTGTTTTTAAGTTTCATTGCAATCACAGACTGTATTCAAAAGCGTGGAGGGTTTTATTTACAGTGAGCAATCCTGTTCAGGTTGACGCCAATATAATCCCTTCTTCTCGGTGTCAGTTTACATTCTGAAAAGAGTTTGTTTCATTAAAGCTGCAGACAGACAGAGCCCCACAATCCTGTTCAGTTTGACGCTACAATATAATCCCTGCTTCTTAGTGTCTGTGTTAGTTTACTACAGTCTGAAAAGAGTTTAGTTTCATTAAAGCTGCAGACAGACAGACAGACAGACAGACAGAGCCCCACAATCCTGTTCAGTTTGACGCTACAATATAATCCCTTCTTCTTGGTGTCTGTGTTTAGTTTACTACATTCTGAAAAGAGTTTAGTTTCATTAAAGACACAGACAGACAGACAGACAGACAGACAGACAGACAGACCCCCACAATCCTGTTCAGTTTGGCGCCACAATATAATCCCTTCTTCTCGGTGTCTGTGTTTGTTTACTACATTCTGAAAAGAGTTTAGTTTCATTAAAGCTGCAGACAGACAGACAGACAGAGCCCCACAATCCTGTTTGACACTGCAGTATATAAATACATAAAAAAAAAATCAAAACAAAGAAAAGAAAGGAGAGAGGAAGGAGGGAGGGAGAGATGTTTCAAAGCAGGGTAGGTGGCCTCTGATCCCACCCCCCCTCCTCCTTCACCGAGTACATCTAGTGATTGATGAGTTCTGTTGGATCCCAAGCCTCCTGGGATCGAGAGCAGTGCGGTGGTTTTGAATTCTCTGTAAGCATATATGATAGATCATCCTGAAATATATATATATATATTTTTCAAACATTTAAACTTTCAGTTCTAAATTGTGTTTCATTTTTATACAATCGCCATTATTACCGCTGTTAAAACCCATTCATGCAGCTGTATGTATATATGTGTATATCTATACAGACAACCAGAGAATTCACACGCAGACAGATTTATAGATAGATTTACATCTAGACAGATTTATAGATAGTTATATGTATTTATATATATATATATATATATATATATATATAGAGAGAGAGAGAGATAGATAGAGATAGATAGAGATAGACTGATAGAGATAGATATCTATATTTATATTTATATATATATATATAGATATCTATATAGAAATCTTCACACACACCACAGAGAATGCACACAGATAAGACTTATAGATAGATTTATAAAGATATATATTTATATATAGATATATGTATTTACACACACACACACACACAGATAGGAGATAAAGACAGATAAAGACAGACAGAGAGAGACAGGAATGTTTGCTTGTTTTAACACGAATGTCAAGATACTAAACTTTTCTTTTTCCCCTCTCAGAGATTAAAGGGTCGATTTAAAACTATTTAATCCAACCCCCCGCCCCCCCAATAAACACTTCAGAGAGCCTGTCTTCAATTTCAAAACCCTCCAGGC
>CM072709.1:8536029-8543031 GCA_036884735.1 Huso huso | reverse complement strand
AATTACAAGGCACTGCATTGAGATTTGCAGTGTTTTTTGTAAGTTGTGTTGAAGTCCAACGTATTCAATTGCACGAAGGACAGTATGTTTTAAATATGTCACAAAGTCAATTTGCATTGGTTTGCATAGAATCGCTTTGAATTGCATTATTATTATTATTATTATTATTATTATTAATAATAATAATAATAATAATAATAATAACAATAACACACACAATAATAATTTACGCCTCATCCAAGGACGGAGTACTAGGAGGTGAAGTAACTTGCTCAGGGTCACACGCACGCACACACACACACACACACACACACAGGAGTCAGTGGCTGAGCCGGGATTTGAACCTCCTGGTATCAAGACCCTTTTTCAACCACTGGGACCAGCAATAAAATTAAAACCTCATTTCTCTATTTGTCGCAGTTCCCAGTTTTCTCCAGAAGGGGGCAGTGCTGTGAATGGAGCTCACAAACGGACAGGTCTGCAATGGGAGTGAAGCCACACCCCTGGCGATGACGCCGGGTTCAGTGGAGGGGTCAGTGGCGAGGCCACGCCCCCCGCACAAGGAGTACCGGACCCTCTCCATCGCCAGTGTGATCTGTGGTATTCCTGCATCGGGGTCCTAGCTGTGATCAGCTCAGTCAAGGTGTGTGTGTGCGTGTGTTTGTGTCTGTGTGTGTGTGTGTGTGTGTCTGTGTGTGTGTCTGTGTGTGTGTGTCTGTGTGTGTGTGTCTGTCTGTCTGTGTGTGTGTGTCTGTGTGTGTGTCTGTGTATGTGTGTATGTGTGTGTGTGTGTGTGTGTTTGTGTCTAGATTAACCTCCCTCTCTCCCCTCTCTCCCCTCCTCCCTCCCTCCTCTCTCCTCCCCTCCTCTCCTCTCGCCTCATCTCCTCCCCCCCCTCCCCCTCCCTCCCTCCTCCCCTCCCTCTCTCTCAGGCCAGTGAAAGACGCTCTTATGACCCGGAGCAGGCTGACCTCTTTGCCTCAAGGGCCCGCGTATAGTATCCTGTCCATCTTGGTGTTTGTTGGGCTGCTCATGCTGGTCCCACTGCTGATGGCGCTGGTGTCATACCCAAGACTATCGCGATTGAGCCAGGACACTCACAAAAAGTGACCAGTGGGCAGCCAGGTGACTAACTGACCAAGGGAACCATGTTACTGCCAAACCAGGGGGATCCGGATACTGAACACTGAATGGGTGAAGGCCCACGCAACAGGAGTCTTAATCCATCATTAATCAGCCCCAGTGTGTCTAGGTAACAAGCTCAGGTGTGTCTGATTATTAAACCCTAGAAAAAACCAGGACTGGATCACACTGTTGTGCAGCGGAGTCTGATTCCCATCCTTACAGTAATAATGCTAATCACCATTGAAAAATGATTGACAGGTCAGAATGCCCAAATGTATCAAATTTTGCACACATCAGTGAATATATATTATTCTTTTGCCTAACTCAGTGGGCATTTTAGAAGGACACGAACCTACTAGAAAAATAATGTATTTATTTATTTATTTGTTTTTAAATTTCCAACTTGTTTTATTTTCATTTTGTATATCTTTAAGGCACTTTTTCCTTTTTTCTTGTTTAAATGTACGTATATATATATATATATATATATATTTTTGTAAATTATTTGTATGTCAAACAGTCAATTGAGAACTATTAATAAAATCACTTTCGTTTGTTTCATATTAAAGCCTACATTAGTATTCTGCTTTAGACTAAAAATGTTATCCTTCTTGATGTCTGTTTCTGTGACTGTGCACTTTAAAAAGACAGACAGATAGACAGACAGACAGACAGACCCTCCACTACTCCTACCACTAAGACAGGCCTTCTAAATATTCTTCGAATGTATCGCCATCTACTGATCATATGCTTCTATTACACATATTTACAGTGATTTAGTATGAGCGCTGACCATCTTTAAAATCCATTCTCTAACCTCTTTATTAGCTTTATTAACATGATCACTGGCCCCTCCCTTTAAAGGAGCGCTGACCATCTTTAAAATCCATTCTCTCACCTCTTATTAGTTTTTATTAACATGATCACCGCCCTCCCTTTAAAGGAGCGCTGACCATCTTTTAAAATCCATTCTCTCACCTCTTATTAGCTTTATTAACATGATCACCGCCCTCCCTTTAAAGGAGCGCTGACCATCTTTAAAATCCATTCTCTCACCTCTTATTAGCTTTATTAACATGATCACGGACCCTCCCTTTAAAGGAGCGCTGACCATCTTTAAAATCCATTCTCTCACCTCTTATTAGCTTTATTAACATGATCACTGGCCCTCCCTTTAAAGGAGCGCTGACCATCTTTAAAATCCATTCTCTCACCTCTTATTAGCTTTATTAACATGATCACCGCCCCTCCCTTTAAAGGAGCGCTGACCATCTTTAAAATCCATTCTCTCACCTCTTATTAGCTTTATTAACATGATCACCGCCCCTCCCTTTAAAGGAGCGCTGACCATCTTTAAAATCCATTCTCTCACCTCTTATTAGCTTTATTAACATGATCACGGACCCTCCCTTTAAAGGAGCGCTGACCATCTTTAAAATCCATTCTCTCACCTCTTATTAGCTTTATTAACATGATCACTGGCCCCTCCCTTTAAAGGAGCGCTGACCATCTTTAAAATCCATTCTCTCACCTCTTATTAGCTTTATTAACATGATCACCGCCCCTCCCTTTAAAGGAGCGCTGACCATCTTTAAAATCCATTCTCTCACCTCTTATTAGCTTTATTAACATGATCACTGGCCCCTCCCTTTAAAGGAGCGCTGACCATCTTTAAAATCCATTCTCTCACCTCTTATTAGCTTTATTAACATGATCACCGGCCCCTCCCTTTAAAGGAGCGCTGACCATCTTTAAAATCCATTCTCTCACCTCTTATTAGCTTTATTAACAGGATCACTGGCCCCTCCCTTTAAAGGAGCGCTGACCGCCTTTAAATCCATTCTCTCACCTCTTATTAGCTTTATTAACATGATCACCAGCCCCCCCCTTTAAAGGAGCGCTGACCATCTTTAAAATCCATTCTCTCACCTCTTATTAGCTTTATTAACATGATCACTGGCCCCTCCCTTTAAAGGAGCGCTGACCATCTTTAAAATCCATTCTCTCACCTTTTATTAGCTTTATTAACATGATTACCGCCCCTCCCTTTAAAGGAGCGCTGACCATCTTTAAAATCCATTCTCTCCTTATTAGCTTTATTAACAGGATCACCGCCCCCTCCCTTTAAAGGAGCGCTGACCATCTTTAAAATCCATTCTCTCACCTCTTATTAGCTTTATTAACAGGATCACTTGCCCCCCTTTGTAAAGGAGCGCTGACCGCCTTTAAAATCCATTCTCTCGCCTTATTAGCTTTATTAACAGTATCACTGGCCCCTCCCTTTAAAGGAGCGCTGACCGTCTTTAAAATCCATTCTCTCACCTCTTATTAGCTTTATTAACATGATCACCGGCCCCTCCCTTTAAAGGAGCGCTGACCATCTTTAAAATCCATTCTCTCACCTCTTATTAGCTTTATTAACATGATCACTGGCCCCTCCCTTTAAAGGAGCGCTGACCATCTTTAAAATCCATTCTCTCACCTTTTATTAGCTTTATTAACATGATTACCGGCCCCTCCCTTTAAAGGAGCGCTGACCATCTTTAAAATCCATTCTCTCACCTCTGATTAGCTTTATTAACATGATCACCGGCCCCTCCCTTTAAAGGAGCGCTGACCATCTTTAAAATCCATTCTCTCACCTCTTATTAGCTTTATTAACATGATCACCGCCCCCTCCCTTTAAAGGAGCGCTGACCATCTTTAAAATCCATTCTCTCACCTCTTATTAGCTTTATTAACATGATCACCGGCCCTCCCTTTAAAGGAGCGCTGACCATCTTTAAAATCCATTCTCTCACCTCTTATTAGCTTTATTAACACGATCACTGGCCCTCTCTTTAAAGGAGTGCTAACCATCTTTAAAATCCATTCTCTCACCTCTTATTAGCTTTATTAACACGATCACTGGCCCTCTCTTTAAAGGAGCGCTGACCATCTTTAAAATCCATTCTCTCACCTCTTATTAGCTTTATTAACATGATCACTGGCCCCTCTCTTTAAAGGAGCGCTGACCGTCTTTAAAATCCATTCTCTCACCTCTTATTAGCTTTATTAACATGATCACTGGCCCTCCCTTTAAAGGGCGCTGACCATCTTTTAAAATCCATTCTCTCACCTCTTATTAGCTTTATTAACATGATCACTGGCCCCTCCCTTTAAAGGAGCGCTGACCATCTTTAAAATCCATTCTCTCACCTCTTATTAGCTTTATTAACATGATCACTGGCCCCTCCCTTTAAAGGAGCGCTGACCATCTTTAAAATCCATTCTCTCACCTCTTACTAGCTTTATTAACATGATCACTGGCCCCTCCCTTTAAAGGAGCGCTGACCATCTTTAAAATCCATTCTCTCACCTCTTATTAGCTTTATTAACATGATCACTGGCACTAGAGCCCAAACGCTGGTCTGCTTGACTCAGTTTAGTTTCAGTAACGCTGATGAAGGCACTGGAGCCCAAACGCTGGTCTGCTTGACTCAGTTTAGTTTCAATAATGCTGATGAAGGCACTAGAGCCCCAAACGCTGGTCTGCTTGACTCAGTTTAGTTTCAGTAACGCTGATGAAGGCACTAGAGCCCAAACGCTGGTCTGCTTGACTCAGTTTAGTTTCAGTAACGCTGATGAAGGCACTAGAGCCCAAACGCTGGTCTGCATGACTCAGTTTAGTTTCAGTAACGCTGATGAAGGCACTAGAGCCCAAACGCTGGTCTGCTTGACTCCGTTTAGTTTCAATAACGCTGATGAAGGCACTAGAGCCCAAACGCTGGTCTGCTTGACTCAGTTTAGTTTAATAACACTGATGAAGGCACTAGAGTTTCTGATTGAGTGTTTTGAAGTTCTGGATGAACTTCCTGGAATAAATTGTTAGATTATTATCAGAAAGAGAAGCTAACCGAAAATAAATAAATAAATACAAAAAGCATTCACTTTTATTTTTTTCATTCAAAATTTTTAATATCAAAAATGTTCCACAAGTACATTCTCAAAACAGTACAACGACAAAAACAAAAAAATCAGCATAATTACATTTTAATTTCAATTCCACAAACTTCTTTACAGCAGTAAACTGTCCACACACACGCACACGCACACGCACGCACGCACGCACACACACACACACACAGCACGCACACACAGCACGCACACACACACACACACACAGCACGCACACACACAGCACGCAACGACTTTCACTATTACATTCAAAAAGACCAGAATTGAAACACCGAAACATGGAAAAATGTTGCATTTAAAAAAACAAATCTAAAAAGGAGCGCTAACCATCTTTAAAATCTATTCTCTTACCTCTTATTAGCAACACAATAAATGGATGTGCGATGATATTTCTAAGAATTATTGTTTTAAAAGGGAGGGGCCAGTGATCATGTTAATAAAGCTAATAAGAGGTGAGAGAATGGATTTTAAAGATGGTCAGCGCCCCTTTAAAGGGAGGGGCCGGTGATCATGTTAATAAAGCTAATAAGAGATGAGAGAATGGATTTTAAAGATGGTCAGCGCTCCTTTAAATGGAGGGGCCGGTGATCATGTTAATAAAGCTAATAAGAGATGAGAGAATGGGTTTTAAAGATGGTCAGTGCTCCGTTAAAGGGAGGGGCCAGTGATCATGTTAATAAAGCTAATAAGAGGTGAGAGAATGGATTTTAAAGATGGTCAGCGCTCCTTTAAAGGGAGGGGTCAGTGATCATGTTAATAAAGCTAATAAGAGGTGAGAGAATGGATTTTAAAGATGGTCAGCCCTTTAAAGGGAGCGGCCGGTGATCCTGTTAATAAAGCTAATAAGAGGTGAGAGAATGGATTTTAAAGATGGTCAGCGCTCCTTTAAAGGGAGGGGCCAGTGATCATGTTAATAAAGCTAATAAGAGGTGAGAGAATGGATTTTAAAGATGGTCAGAGCTCCTTTAAAGGGAGGGGCCGTGATCCTGTTAATAAAGCTAATAAGAGGTGAGAGAATGGATTTTAAAGATGGTCAGCGCCTTTAAAGGGAGGGGCCGTGATCCTGTTAATAAAGCTAATAAGAGGTGAGAGAATGGATTTTAAAGATGATCAGCGCCCTTTAAAGGGAGGGGCCAGTGATCATGTTAATAAAGCTAATAAGAGGTGAGAGAATGGATTTTAAAGATGGTCAGCGCCCTTTAAAGGGAGGGGCCAGTGATCATGTTAATAAAGCTAATAAGAGGTGAGAGAATGGATTTTAAAGATGGTCAGCGCCTTTAAAGGGAGGGGCCAGTGATCCTGTTAATAAAGCTAATAAGAGGTGAGAGAATGGATTTTAAAGATGGTCAGCCCTTTAAAGGGAGGGGCCAGTGATCCTGTTAATAAAGCTAATAAGAGGTGAGAGAATGGATTTTAAAGATGGTCAGCGCTCCTTTAAAGGGAGGGGCCAGTGATCCTGTTAATAAAGCTAATAAGAGGTGAGAGAATGGATTTTAAAGATGGTCAGCGCTCCTTTAATATATGCAGAACTTACAAAAACCCTGTTAAAAACATTCAGTTTAACAATATTTAAAGTTTCTTCAGGAAATACTCACCACAGGCAGGTTTGTATAATTGTTATTATTATAATTGTTATTATTATTAATATTATTATTATTATTAATAAATCACTTTACTAAACCCTCCCCTGCCCCGCCCCCTCCTCCCGTTTCGTCCAATGAGATCCAAGCTTCGAGTTCCTTCAGCCTGGCACGTAGCAAAGAGTCCAGTTGCCCCAGGGGGGGCGTGGCTTTCTCATTGGCTCCGGCCCCCTTGCCCCTGCGGGTCCGGCTGGCAGACCCCGCCCCCTTCCTGGCCCCGCCCCCTCCCCGCCGCTGTTTCCGTGGCGCCCCAGGGTCTGGGAATTCCAGGAGCCTCTTC
>CM072709.1:8493529-8533529 GCA_036884735.1 Huso huso | reverse complement strand
AAAACACACACACACAGACAAACCACACACACCCAGACAAACCACACAGACCCAGAAAACACACACACACACAGACAAACCACACACACCCAGACAAACACACACACCCAGACAAACCACACACCCAGAAACACACACACCCAGAAACACACACACCCAGAAACACACACACCCAGAAACACACACACCCAGACAAACCACACACACCCAGACAAACCACACAGACCCAGACAAACCACACACACCCAGACAAACCACACAGACCCAGACAAACCACACAGACCCAGAAAACACACACACCCAGACAAACCACAGACCCAGACAAACCACACACACCCAGACAAACCACAGACCCAGACAAACCACACACACCCAGAAAACACACACACCCAGACAAACACACACACCCAGACAAACCACACACACCCAGACAAACCACACACACAGAAACACACACACCCAGACAAACCACACACACCCAGAAACACACACACCCAGACAAACACACACACCCAGACAAACCACACACACCCAGACAAACCACACACACAGAAACACACACACACAGACAAACCACACACACCCAGACAAACACACACACCCAGACAAACCACACACACAGAAACACACACACACAGACAAACCACACACACCCAGACAAACACACACACCCAGACAAACCACACACAGAAACACACACACCCAGAAACACACACACCCAGAAACACACACACCCAGACAAACACACACACACACAAACACACACACACACAAACACACCCAGACAAACACACACACACAGAAAACACACACCCAGACAACACACACACACACCCAGACAAACACACACACCCAGAAACACACACACCCAGAAACACACACACCCAGACAAACCACAGACCCAGACAAACCACACACACCCAGAAACACACACACCCAGACAAACCACACACACCCAGACAAACACACACACCCAGAAAACACACACACCCAGACAAACACACACACCCAGAAACACACACACCCAGACAAACCACACACACCCAGACAAACCACACACAGAAACACACACACCCAGAAACACACACACCCAGAAACACACACACCCAGACAAACACACACACACCCAGACAACACACACACACCCAGACAAACCACACACACAGAAACACACACACCCAGAAACACACACACCCAGAAACACACACACCCAGACAAACACACACACACCCAGACAACACACACACACCCAGAAACACACACACACCCAGAAACACACACACACACAGAAACACACACACACACACACACAGAAACACACACACCCAGACAAACACACACACACCCAGACAACACACACACACACCCAGAAACACACACACACACAGAAACACACACACCCAGAAACACACACACCCAGACAAACACACACACACACAAACACACACACACACAAACACACCCAGACAAACACACACACACAGAAAAACACACACCCAGACAACACACACACACACCCAGACAAACACACACACCCAGAAACACACAGACCCAGACAAACCACACACACCCAGACAAACCACAGACCCAGACAAACCACACACACCCAGAAACACACACACCCAGACAAACACACACACACACAAACACACACACACACAAACACACCCAGACAAACACACACACCCAGAAACACACACCCAGACAAACACACACACCCAGAAACACACACACCCAGACAAACCACACACCCAGACAAACCACACACACAGAAACACACACACCCAGAAACACACACACCCAGACAAACACACACACACCCAGACAACACACACACACCCAGACAAACCACACACACAGAAACACACACACCCAGACAAACACACACACACCCAGACAACACACACACACCCAGAAACACACACACACAGAAACACACACACACACACACACACAAAACACACACACACACACACACACAGAAACACACACACCCAGAAACACACACCCAGACAAACACACACACACCCAGACAACACACACACACAGAAACACACACACCCAGAAACACACACACCCAGAAACACACACACACACAGAAACACACACACCCAGAAACACACACACACACAGAAACACACACACACACAGAAACACACACACAAAAACACACACACGCACAGAAACACACACACACACACACACACAGAAACACACACACCCAGACAAACACACACACACACACAGAAACACACACACACACACACAGAAACACACACACCCAGACAAACACACACACACACAGAAACACACACACACACACACACACACCCAGACAAACACACACACCCAGACAAACACACACACACACACACACACACACACACCCAGACAAACACACACACACACACAGAAACACACACACACACACACACACACACAGAATCGTGGGGGAGGGTCACACTGACTGGTTTGGGCAGGCCCATGGGGGTCAGGTTGGTGGGAGGCTTGGGGGGTGTTTTTCGGATTCTGATTCGGGACACTTTGCCCCCCTTTGCCCCCCCTTCCCCTGGACACTCTGACTGCTGAATGAGAGAGTGAGAGAAAAATAAAGGAGAGCGAAAAAGGCCATTTAGAGAAAAATATACTTTCCATATTAGTTCTGCACAAACCAATTATTCAGACGGATCTCTCCTCAGAAATCAGGTGCTGACAATCAGGCGAGGGCGGCTGGTGTCGATCGGGCTGATTTCACCCGTTCAGAGTGAATTAAGAAACAGCTGCTTGGGTTTGTGACGATCGCTGCTTTTTCTTCAGACTCTGCGGAGAACAGCGACCCACACAAACCCAAGCAGCTGTTTCTTAATTCACTCTGAACGGGTGAAATCGGCCCGATCGACACCAGCCACCCTCGCCTGATTGTCAGCACCTGATTTCTGAGGAGAGATCCGTCCGGACGATCCACTAATAGGTTTGTGCGGCGCCATTTCATAACTTTGTGAATTTGTTTAGTAAAACTTTTAAAGCAGGAAGTAGCCTTTAAAACATTAGATTATACAGCAGCTGCTAAAGAAAGTGCTGGTCGGGTGTTTATCTTTACCTTGATCTTGATCTTGGAGTCTGACAGCGGCCTCTCTCCCTCTCCCTCTCCCAGCTCCACGGAGAAGGGCTGCTCTCCTTCCCCCTCTCCCTCTCCCTCCTCCTCCTCCTCCTCCTCCTCCTCCTCTCCTCTCGTGGTGAGGACTCTGGGTTTGAGGTCCAAGCCCCTCCCCCCGCTCTGCTCCAGGCGCTGGGGACTGAGGAGGAACGAGACACAAACATTGAGTCGGATTTAAATCGGAACTGGTCACTCATTCACACACTGTGCAGTTACACCACAGACAGAGACCCTAGGAAATCACACTGATCAATTAGACAGAGAGCGAGAGAGAGAAAGAGAGAGAGAGAGAGAGAGAGAGACAGAGAACGAGAGAGAGCGGGGGAGAGAGAGAGAGACAGGAGAGAGGGAGAAGAGAGAGACAGAGAACAAGAGAGAGAGGGAGAGAGAGAGAGAGAGAGAGAGAGAGAGAGACAGAGAACGAGAGAGAGCGGGGAGAGAGAGAGAGAGACAGGACAGAGAGAGAAGAGAGAGAGACAGAGAACGAGAGAGAGAGGGAGAGAGGAGAGAGAGAGAGAGAGAGAGAGAGCGCATTCACAGCCAGAATCCTCCCTCAAACCGAATACTGCTTTCTGAAGATACTCAAAATGGAACATTTTTCAGAAAACACTTTTTTTTTTTTTTTTTCATGGCAATGTTTGAAGCACAAATAAAAGGAGGCTCTGATACTGTGGGTTATCATCACAGGGCTGGAAATACAGTCAGACTCCCGCTGCACTGCAGTGTGATCCAGTCCTGGTTTCACTAGGAGTTTAATAATCAGACACACCTGAGCTTGTTACCTAGACACACTGGGGTCTGATCAAGCTGGTAGTAAAACCTGGAATGGGCGACGCTGCTGTGCAATAGGAGTCTGATTCCCATCCCTGTAGTACAGTATGCTGAGTTCTACAGATTTTTTATCCATATATTTATTTTATACGCCACTCCCTCACCACAGCAACTTCACACAGCTCAGGAGAACTGAAAGGTTAGCTTACCATGGTTTGTTTTATAATATGCTTTACCACACCTCTCTGTGCTTTACAATGCTTCCCATGCTTTACCACACCCTCTCTGTGCTTTTACAATGCTTCCCTATGCTTTACCAGACCTCTGTGCTTTACAATGCTTCCCTATGCTTTTACCAGACCTCTCTGTGCTTTACAATGCTTCCCTATGCTTTACCAGACCTCTGTGCTTTACAATGCTTCCCTATGCTTTTTACCAGACCTCTGTGTGCTTTACAATGTTTCCCATGCTTTACCAGACCTCTCTGTGTGCTTTTACAATGCTTCCTATGCTTTACCAGACCTCTCTGTGCTTTTACAATGCCTTATGCTTTACCAGACCTCTGTGTGCTTTTACAATGCTTCCCTATGCTTTTACCAGACCTCTCTGTGCTTTACAATGCTTCCTATGCTTTACCAGACCTCTCTGTGCTTTACAATGCTTCCCTATGCTTTTTACCAGACCTCTGTGCTTTACAATGCTTCCCTATGCTTTGCCATGCTGTCACTGTGCTGTATTACACTTTGCTGTGCTTTTACTGTGGGAGTCTTTTATAAGGAAGTGGACAAATGTTTGTCTGCTGGACTTCTCTTCTTTAGGAGTTTAGCTTCTGAATTCTGAGTTATTGTCATTTTTCGATAAACGGAAATACTGTACACAGCCATTCGAGTCGCTGAGAAGTAAAAAACGAGAGGAAGGAAAGGAGGGAGAGGAGGGAGGGAGGGAGAGGAGGGAGGGAGAGGGAAGGAGGGAGAGGAAGGAGGGAGGGAGAGGAAGGAGGGAGAGGAAGGAGGAAGGAGGGGAGAGGGAAGGAGGAGAGGAGGAAGGAGGGAGAGGAGGGAGCGAGGGAGAGAGGGAGAGGAAGGAGGGAGGGAGAGGAGGGAAGGAGGGAGAGAGAGAGGGAGAGGAGGGAAGGAGGAGGAAGGAGAGGAAGGAAGGGAGGGAAGGAGGGAGGAAGGAGGAGAGGAAGGAAGGAGGGAGAGGAGGGAAGGAGGAAGGAAGGAGGGAAGGAGAGGAAGGAAGGAGGAGGAGGGAGGAGGAGAGGAGGAAGGAGGGAGGGAGGGAGAGGAGGGAAGGAGGGAGGGAGAGGAAGGAGGGAGGGAGGGAGAGGAAGGAGGGAGGGAGGGAGAGAGAGGAAGGAGGGAGGGAAGGAAGGAGGAGGAGAGGAAGGAGGAGGGAGGAGGGAGGAGGAGGGAGGGAGGGAGGAGGGAGGAGGAGGGAAGGAGGGAAGGAGGGAGGGAGGGAGAGGAGGGAAGGAGGGAAGGAGAGGAAGGAAGGAGGGAAGGAGAGGAAGGAGGGAGGGAGAGGGAGGAAGGAGGGAGGGAGAGGAAGGCGGGGTTACCTGTGATGGGACGAGGTGGTCCGCCTGACTCCTTGGGAACAGGAAGCGGCTCGGGGAAACGGGAAGCGGGGGGAGGAGCTAGAAGAGGAAGTGACATCGCTGCCCCCTCCCCCTCCTCCGTGGTGGTTGTCGCCGTGGTGACGTCTGGACAGGAAGGCCAACGGGCTGGACAGGAAGCAGGAAGCCAGCATGGAGAAGAAGAGGGGGGAGCAGCGGGACAAGGAGGAGGAGGAGGAGGAGGAGGAAGAGGAGGAGGACCCTGGGAAGACTTCCTTGCGCAGACACAAGGGGGCGATCTCCCGCTCCCTCTCTGGCTCCAGGCTGCAGACTGTGTGTCGCCGCTGTCTGGGGAACCGAGGGGAGGAGCGCGGGGGAGGGGGGGCGGGGCAGGGGGTGTCCGCGGGGCAGGAGGGGATGTCGGGGCAGGAGTGGCTCCTCAGGAGGCGGGGGTTTAGTTTCGGGGGTCGTACCTCCCTGAACAGGGTCCTCTCGGGTCGGGGTCCCATGATTGACTCCTCCTCCTCTAGGTCGCTTTCTGTTTTTGTAGATTCCCTCCCTCTCTCTCTCCTCCTCCTCCTCCGGTTCTAGATCGGCGTCCAGTTTGGGTGTCTTGGCCCCCCTCGTGGTTCCGAGCTGCCTCAGCCTGGTCCTCTTATCTGTTCCCTCCCCCTCGTTCTCGTCCCGCAGCCTGGCGCGGGTTCTAGAGCGTTTCCTCGCGACTTCCAGCTCGGACCCCAGGTCTTTGCCCCAGCTCATCCCGCTTGTTCCCCGCCCCTCGCAAACTTTCTCCTGGATGCAGATTTCCATTTCGTTTCCGGAGCACAGTGGCGGGATCTCACGCCTTCTCCCTGCTCCCCCCTCCCCGTCACGGGCTCTCAAAGCTAATCCAGAACGCCTAGAACGTGGACGGGTATCTGCTTTAGAAACGCTCCCACTCCTGCACCTAGAGCCCAGTCTGACCACCGCTTCTTTCATGGGCTTGGCACATTTTGTGTGCAGTCTAGAACCTGCTGCTTCTCCATTTGTGGGGTTATTAGGCGATCCGGAACGCAGTTGAGTTTGCATCTCCTTTATTATATTTCTCGTTCCACTGGATTCTGTAGGCGTTCTAGAATGTCCACTGCGAAGGATTTTAGATCTAGAACGTTCTCCTTCGAGTGCATTCAGGACAGGAAGGCCTGTTTTTTCTGCAGATCTTGGAGACTTTCTACAATCAGGCTGAGCTTCCGACAACAGCCCAGGTGCCTCTAGAACCGGTGCTGGCTCCGACGAGTCGACAGGCACTCTGGAACCCTGTCTAACCTCCTGACTTTTGGAACTGGCGCCTAATCTCTCCGACGCTGCAGATTTGAAAAGTTGTCTAGAACACAGCTTGGACTCTTCCATTTTCATACTAAATGCTCTAGAACTCATTTGAACTCCAGAGGCGTGTAAAAGTGCTCTGGGACGCAGCAATCTACGCTCCAGCGTTTTAGTGGGCGTTCCAGAACCAGTTTTGTACACCTGCCGCGATCTCCGGTGTTTTCTAGAACCCTGCGCACGTTCTGTGGATTTCAGTTCAAACCCCACAGATCGCACTGGCATTTCCGTGGGTGGTCCAAACTCCTCCTCCTCCTCTATAGATTGCTCAAGTGTTCTAGAGCCCCTCAGTCTAGCCCCCGCTGACTGAATGGGCATTCTTGTACCCAAGTTGATTTCACACCTTAATGGCGTTACAGAACCCGCCCTTCTATCTGCAGAACCCACTCCAGAAGTTTGAGCGCCCCTACATTTACTGGGCCATCTAGAACTGCCTAGACAGCGATCTAGAACAGGAGACCTTTGAGATTCTTCCGCTCTAGAACTTGCGCCATTGTCACCGAAGGCTTCCGCGAGACCCGCGGTTTCAGACGATCCCCTCTGCGATCTAGAACGCCGTCTGGCGGCACCGTCTGGTTTGGCTGGAGATCCGGAACCCGCCCACCGATCCTCTCCTGGAGATCTCAAGGGCGGTCGAGAACCCAATCGGACCCCCTCTTCGAAATTCTCCGCTAATCTAGAACCCAGTCCATCGCCCTCTTTCGTCTTCTCCGCCGACCTAGAACACGATCCCGGCGTCGCTGGTTCCCTAAACCGCGCCCCAAACCCATTGGGTGATCTGGAGCCTCTCTCGCTGCCCTGCCCTGCTGTCACAGAGTCTCTCTCAAGCACCACCCGCGCAGACCTAGTTTCCTGTCTCCATTTTTCAAACACGTCTACGTCTGTCGCAATTTCCACTCCGCCTGTCGGTCCAGCGCCTGTCTGCCAGTCTCTCAACTCTCTCCGTTCCTCCTCCGCCTCTAGAGGGCTCCTCCCTCTCTCTTCCTCTTCTGCTGCTCTCTCCTCCTCCCCTCCTCCTCCTCTCTCCATCAGCTCGCTGGTTCTGAAGAGCCGGGTCGGTGACATTACAATCTCCGTGAAGCTCGCCATCTTGGACCGGAGTGACTGGAAGAGGGGACCAATCACCCAGCCCTTCAGCAGGGCAGGGGGTGGGGCCTGGGGGTCACAGCCACCAATCACAGCTGAGGAGAGACAGAGAGAGAGAGAGTGGGAGGGGTGTGACAAGGGAGGGAGAGAGAGGAGGGAAAACAAGAGGAGAGAGGGAGAGGAAGGAGGAGAACCAGAAAAAAAAAAGATTATTATTATTTAGGTATTGCTTTAGTTTTTCAGTAACTTCCACAATCAAAATGCACCCTAATTGGAACATCACCTAATTATTTATGCATACTTTTTTTAATATTTGTTCCACCTGCTTCATTTCAATTAAATGACCTCACCCAAGCTTCTCCCCGATTGGCTCTCTGACTCCTGCCCCTCCTCTCTGCTACTTTCCGATTCGCTGTTGAGTGTTTTAGAGACGTCCAGCCCCGCCCCCTTGTTCAACCTGCCCCCGATTGGTCGCCTGGCGCTTGTGTATTCTCAGGTTGCGAATTCTTCTGAACCTTACACCTGCAGAACGATAAACAGAAATTAAACTTCTGTCTATAAAACTCAATGAAACTGTGTCTGAATCAAAGTCCAGTATAATATATAAAACGATTGGCTATTAATAAAAACGATGGCTATTGAAACTCAGGGGGCTGTCTGAATCATTGCTGGAGCCACAGTCCAGTATAATATATAAAAACTATGGGGCTCTGAATTGAAAGTCCAGTATAATATATAAAACTCAATGAAACTCAGGGGGCTGTCTGAATCATTGCTGGAGCCACAGTCCAGTATAATATATAAAACTATGGCTATTGAAACTCAGGGGGGCTGTCTGAATCATTGCTGGAGCCACAGTCCAGTATAATATATAAAACTATGGCTAATGAAACCCAGGGGGTCTGTCTTGAGTATGGCTAGCCACAGTCCAGTATATATATATAAACTATGGCTATTGAAACTCAGGGGGCTGTCTGAATCATTGCTGGAGCTACAGGCCAGTATAATATATAAAACTATGGCTATTGAAACTCAGGGGGCTGTCTGAATCATTGCTGGAGCCACAGTCCAGTATAATATATAAAACTATGGCTATTGAAACTCAGGGGGCTGTCTGAATCATTGCTGAGCCACAGTCCAGTATAATATATAAAACTATGGCTATTGAAACTCAGGGGGCTGTCTGAATCATTGCAGGAGCCACAGTCCAGTATAATATATAAAACTATGGCTATTGAAACTCAGGGGGGCTGTCTGAATCATTGCAGGAGCCACAGTCCAGTATATATATAAAACTATGTCTATTGAAACTCGGGGGCTGTCTAAATCATTGCTGGAGCCACAGTCCAGTATAATATATAAAACTATGGCTATTGAAACTCAGGGGGGCTGTCTGAATCATTTGTATATTCAACGCAGTTCTCTTTAGTACTCACTTAGGGTCGCTGGATTGCTCCACAGAATGTATTTTCTAAAAAAAACAAAAAAAAAAATTATAAGGTAAGTTTATAGATAGATAGATAAGACAGACTTCATCAGCGCTACTGAAACTAAACTGAGTCAAGCAGACCAGCGTTTGGGCTCTAGTGCCTTCATCAGTGTTATTGAAACTAAACTGAGTCAAGCAGACCAGCGCTTTGGGCTCTAGTGCCTTCATCAGTGTTATTGAAACTAAACTGAGTCAAGCAGACCAGCGCTTGGGCTCTAGTGCCTTCATCAGTGTTATTGAAACTAAACTGAGTCAAGCAGACCAGCGTTTGGGGTCTAGTGCCTTCATCAGCGTTATTGAAACTAAACTGAGTCAAGCAGACCAGCGCTTGGGCTCTAGTGCCTTCATCAGCGTTACTGAAACTAAACTGAGTCAAGCAGACCAGCGCTTTGGGCTCTAGTGCCTTCATCAGCGCTATTGAAACTAAACTTCAAGCAGACCAGCGTTTGGGCTCTAGTGCCTCATCACTGAGAAACAAACTGAGTCAAGAGACCAGCGCTTTGGGCTCTAGTGCCTTCATCAGCGTTACTGAAACTAAACTGAGTCAAGCAGACCAGCATTTGGGCTCCAGTGCCTTCATCAGTGTTATTGAAACCAAACTGAGTCAAGCAGACCAACTCTAGTGCCTTCATCAGTGTTAATGAAACTAAACTGAGTCAAGCAGACCAGCGTTTGGGCTCTAGTGCCTTCATCAGTGTTACTGAAACTAAACTGAGTCAAGCAGACCAGCGTTTGGGCTCTAGTGCCTTCATCAGCGCACTGAAACTAAACTGAGTCAAGCAGACCAGCGCTTGGGCTCTAGTGCCTTCATCAGCGTTACTGAAACTAAACTGAGTCAAGCAGACCAGCGTTTGGGCTCTAGTGCCTTCATCAGTGTTACTGAAACTAAACTGAGTCAAGCAGACCAGCGTTTGGGCTCTAGTGCCTTCATCAGCGTTATTGAGTCAAGAAACTAAACTGAATCAAGCAGACCAGCAAGCAGACCAGCTTTGGGCTCTAGTGCCTTCATCAGTGTAATGTGTGTGTGTGTGAGACAGACACACAGACAGACAGACAGACACACACACAGACACACACCCCCTCCAGTGCTCGTCTTTTCTTTCTCTCTCGCAACGACGGCTGCTGAATCTCTCCCTCTCCCCCTCTCTCGTTCCCTCTCTCCGTCTCCTGTCGAAGTCTTGGGCTGCTCCTTCTCTTCCTCTCCTCCTTACTGGTCTCCATCACCCCTTCTTCCGAAGACCTGCAACGAAGGAAGAAGAGAGAGGAGGGAAAAGAAGGGATGAATATATATACATATATACACACATCTTTTTTTTTTTTTTCTCGAGGGTGGCTGGTGTCGATCGGGCTGAATTTCACCCGTTCAGAGTGAATTAAGAAACAGCTGCTTGGGTTTGTGTGGGTCGCTGTTCTCCGCAGAGTCTGAAGAAAAAGCAGCGATCGTCACAAACCCAAGCAGCTGTTTCTTAATTCACTCTGAACGGGTGAAATCAGCCCGATCGACACCAGCCACCCTCGCCTGATTTCTGGGCAGAGTTGTAAGACGTTGAAAAAGACTTCTAGTGGGAACGCTAGCCACTGGCTTCCACATCTCTTAGCATGTCTTAATGCAGCCCCGCTGTGTTCACAATGGTCATGGGTGTCAGCTGCACAGCCCTGCCGCAGTGAGTTTACTAAAAGGGATTATGGGAGATGCAGCCCGTCCTCTCACCTGTATACAATGAGTCTCTGTCTGCGATAGGAATGCTTGAAGGCAGGTTTGGGCCCCGGGTTTGAATCCCATTCTGGGGGGGTGGTGAGGTCTGGGGAGGGCTGGGTGAGGGGGCAAGCACCCCCCCCAACTTCCATTTGGGGTACAATCTCTCCCCCTTTCCTCTCTCTCTCTCTCTCTGTCTTCTATATCAAAACACAGGGCTTTGAAATAAAAAAAAGCGTTTTATTGATTATGGCATATTATTGATTATATTATTATTATTATTATTATTATTATTATTATTAATGAGTCATTTAGCAGACGCTTTTCTCCAAAGTGACTTCCAGAGACTAGGAGGGTGAACTCTGCATCATCAACAACTGCTGCTGCTGCTGCTGCTACAGAGTCACTTCCAATAGGAGCTCGTTTGTTTGACGTCTCATCCGAAGGACGGAGCACAAGGAGGTTAAGTGACTTGCTCAGGGTCACACACACACACACACACACACACACACACACACACACACACACACACACACACACACACACACACACACAGGGAGTCAGTGGCTGAGCCGGGATTTGAACCTCCTGGTATCAAGACCCCTTTCTTTAACCGCTGAGCCACCCAGCCCTTCTGATCTCCAGCATATCCTCACCTCAGACCCCTTGCTTACTAAATTCTCGGGTATCTCTGAACAGAATACGCGTCTCTTCTATCAAATGCTAAGGCTTTTAGCGAGGAGAGCATCTCTCAAGTAAGCAGGACGGCTGGGGGCGGGAGAGTTTTAAATATTTATTTATTTATTTATTTATTTTTATTTTTGTACCGGTACACTAAAGACACGCCGATTTGCACCCGGTGATAAATGTAATCAGAAACACAGTCAATAATTTCGGATGCTAAAATGTAATGACAACACGTTAAAAGAAAAAACAGCTTTCTTCAGTCTCGGAGCTAACCTGTTTTATTGAACTTGTGTTGCAAACGTATATCAATATCTATCTATCTATCTATCTATCTTTTTTAGATAATACACCTAGCCCAGGTTTAAAAATATACGTTCAATATGTATATGAGAGAGAGAGATTTAGTTATATTTTCGTTTGACACCGCTACCTTAAAAACACAAATGTCACAACAGTAACACCTCGCCCTGCATGTCTGAAATGTCTAACTAGACACTACGACGCGGTGGATTATTACAGTAATCGACGCATTCATAGAATTGTATGTTATTTTAAATTATTTTACAGTTGTTCGTGACGTATTTGCATTCAGCGTAAAACAAAACAAAGATGCGAAAATATCCGCACAAAAACGAATTGCAATTAACAAGTCGTATTAATTCTGTATTAGTATTTAATTGAATTTAATACAATACGACAACGAGACTGGATAGTCTGCTGATATGCCGATTTTTTTTTAAAAAAAAACCTCCGACAAATAATCACACATTCAAACGAAGATGCGTTTTATCGCAGCTTAATTATATACAGAAATGTCACGTACGTGCACCATTAATAATAATAATAATAATAATAATAATAAGAATAAGATAAAAACGTACAGTTATTATGACCCAACCCCGAGCCGGTTTTCCCCGAGGTCCGCTTCTGTGGTTTAAAATTTTTTTTTTTTTTTTTTTTTTTAAACGGGCTACCGCAAAAGACAGCTTTTATTAAACATAATTAAAAAAAAAAATAATAATAAAAGCCGTTTGAATAATTTATCTGCAACCCAAAAAAAATAAAAACTCCGCCGCTTTAACTGTCTTCGTTTCCCTTCGCAAAAACCCAGCGACACTCGCCTTCCCGGCTTCAGCCAATCACCAGCCGCGATGCTGGGGACCTGGCCCGCCTCCTTCCCACCGCGGCCAATAGGAGAGCGGGCCGGCCGCGTTTTTCCGCAGAACCTCCAGCCAATAGGCGCGCCAAGATGGTAACGACGCTTGAAAACGGACCAATCATCGCGGGTGAGCGATTAAGACCCTCCCCTCCCCGAGGCGCCGCAGCCACTAAAGAATTATAATATTGGCGCTCTTATCCAATGAGCCGCAAGCAACAGGGAGGGGCGAATGACGCGTCTTCATTACTTAAAGGTTCTTAAAGGATCCGGGGCCGATTAAAAAAAAAATTATAGTAATAAAAAAGATATAGCGCTCGGATGGCAGGTGCTTCTGTACCGCGGACTGTTGGAGGGGGGGTCCCAGAGGTTAAAGAAAAGGGGTCTTGATACCAGGAGGTTCAAATCCCGGGTCAGCCACTGACTCCCTGTGTGTGTGTGTGTGTGTGCGTGCGTGCGTGTGTGTGCGTGCGTGTGTGTGTGTGTGTGTGTGCGTGTGTGTGTGTGTGTGTGTGTGCGTGTGTGTGTGTTGTGTGTGTGTGTGTGCGTGCGTGCGTGTGTTGTGTTGTGTGTGTGTGTGCGTGCGTGTGTGTGTGCGCGCGTGTGTGTGCGTGCGTGTGTGTGTGTGTGCGTGTGTGTGTGTGTGTGACCCTGAGCAAGTCACTTCACCTCCTTGTGCTCCGTCCTTCTGATGAGACGTAAAACAAACGAGCTCCTATTGGAAGTGACTCTGCAGCAGCAGCAGCAGCAGTTGTTGATGATGCAGAGTTCACCCCCCCTAGTCTCTGATAAAAGCGTCTGCTGAGTAACTAATTCATAATAATAATAATAATAATAATCAGGGACAATACAATACAATGTATGTTAGCACTACCTTCTTTTGGAGGGGAATGTAAACTAAGCGGGCTGTCAACAAAGTACCCGTTTTAGTTTTTTTTTTTTTTTTCATCGGCAATACCTGGTCAGGTTTAGAGAAAGAAAGAGCAAATAAATAAATCAGGATAAATAAAATAATACAAACAACGCAACAATTCCAATCCGCAACGGAAACAAACACACAGTTATAATAACGAAGAAAAAAACCAGCTGAAATTCATAGGATCAAAATAATCACCCCCCTGATTTTAATACTCGCAGTACGACAACAAAATCTAGTTAATTACATCAATAAATAAATCATATTTACAATTAATTTAAGAAAAGTATTCAATTGTTATTTAGATTAAAGAAAGCGGGAGGTCTATAATTGGTTATATCAATAACTTGAGATGAAATAATAATAATAATAATAATAATAATAATAATAATAATAATAATACGATTAGTTTAGCTATTTCAAGAAGTGAAACTACCATGTGACCACCATCACGTACGTGTCATTACGCTACTGCTGGAGCGCCAATCAGCAGCGCCGCTGGCCGGGTAGGCGGGAGATAGCCTGACCAATCGCGGCGGAGAGTCGCGGTGCTGACGTGGCCTCGGAAAGCAGGAAGTTGAGGAGACTGAATTGCAAACAGTGAAGCGTGTGAGTTGAGGCTCGGTTTGTTTTGTGGATGAATGTCGTATTGTTTTGAAATCGAAATGTAGTTTTTTTAATTCCGCAGTAGCATGTTGTGTGTATATAATAAACAAAAATATATGATTAAAAACAGATCTTTAAAAAAAGATAGAGACGGAGTTAAGAAACGTGGATAAACTAAAAAGAGATTATAAACTAAATAAAAGTCTGCTAGATTATAAAAATAGAGATAAAAAGAGTCCCATTAGTAATGACTTGCTCTAAACTTTTGCCCAATATTTCTAAGATAGTTTGGAAACACTTGCAGATTCCACATAATTCAGAAAAATTGAAAAAAAGTATTTCTCAAGGCCCCAGTTGTAGCATTCGAAAGAGAAGCTAATTCGGGTGATATTTTAGTTCACAGTAAACATAAAATAATAATTGACAGAATAGATTCTACAAATACCTGCACTAGTACATGTAAGGTGTGTAAATACATGGACAAAAGTAAATATATATTTAAACATAAGAACGCCACATATCCACTAAAAACTAATACTGTAAAAATAGCAATGTCGTTTATGGAATAGCCTGTGAAAAATGTGATGAAATCAAATATGTTGGAGAGACTGGAACAACTTTATATAAAAGAATTCAGAACCACCTTTCATTAATTAGAAATCAAAAAAAATGAATGACCCAATAATACAGCACTTCACCAGTCAGGGACATGACATAAATGATGTAAAGTTTGTAGTATTAGAACAGCTCAAATTAGACAATGCGACATATAGAAGAATAAAAGAAAGTAAATGGATAAATAGACTGAACACGATTATGCCAGCGGGACTCAACAGAAAAGAATGAACTAATTAACTCTAATAAATACATAACATTTAAATAAATAAACAAAATTCATTCAAAAGTTGTGCACGCTGATGCGCGGGGGAGGCCAAATCAAGACTGATCCTCAGAGCCAGCGTTGCATGATAATATAAATATACGTTTATATAAAGTAATGTTAATCACAATTAATACAGATTTAAAGATAGAACTAAAAATGATGTCACAGTATGTAGAACGCTATTACGTCATGTAAGAATAAATCATGGATTTGAATATAAACAATGACACGTCGTTGTGACGCCGTCAAACACCTAGAAATACCTCCAATGTTTTGATTCAGACACAGGCTCCCTTGAGAGAGAGAGATGGACAACATATCGAAACGCTGAGAGAGAGAGAGGAGGGAGAGAGACGGAGACGTTCTGCTTTCTGCTTTTTATAAATCAAAGTTATTTTAAGTTCGCATTTCAGCTGCTTGCTTTGCGAGGCGTGCCTTGTGTCTTCCACGGTGCTTTACCGCGATTAACTGGGCTTTGACCGCAGTGAACTTCTCAGCTTTGGAGGGATCAACCAAAAATCTTTTTAATTTTTTAATTTTATTTTTTCTTAAATCAGTGAAGAGCTCGTGCCACTTTGAATCAATTTTTTTTCTCACTTGCAATACATTACCTGTGCACTAGATGGCGCTGCTGCTGCTGCTTACTAATATAAAGACAATTTATCCGTCAACTCACAATTTATTAGAACTCACAGTCTAATAATAATAATAATAATAATAATAATAATAACAAGATTACAACGCAGTATTATTGGCACAGTAATCACAGTGATACCGAAAAAATGTAAAGGGGCAGTCAAAAAATATATATATATATAAAATCCACACCTGCGGTCACTTAGATTTGTAATTGCGCAATTTGTAATTAATTGTAATTGCAATTTATAATTGTAATTATCACTTTTAGCGTGACCAGATTTTCAAAGCTGAAAACCGAGACACAAGGTTAAGTAATTGATAGGAATAATTAAACCATTTCAATACCGGATATATTAACGGATATTTAAATAGGCGGACTCTCACTTTTAATATTATTATTATTATTATTATTTATTTCTTAGCAGACGCCCTTATCCAGGGCGACTTACAATCGTAAGCAAATACATTTCAAGTGTTACAATACAAGTAATACAATAAGAGCAAGAAATACAATAACTTTTGTTCAAGTGTGACAAACCACAATTCAATAATATTTTATTTGTTCTATCTATCTATCTATCTAATTTATTATTTTTTTTGTTAAAACTAATTAGCCACACATTAGCAGCTTAAGTAGCTGTAATGTGTTACATAGTGTGTACTTTTACATTATTATTATTATTATTATTATTATTATTATTATTATTATTAATCATAATAATGAATACATTTTCGTTTGGTATTTCTCTTTCTTTACTCGCTGCGTCAGGCTCTATTTATTGATGTTGTTGTGTGGTTAGTATCTGTAAATAAGTAACTGTAATTGAACAGGATGGCCGTGTCAATGTAATTGAACAGGATGGCTGTGTCAATGTAATTGAACAGGATGGCTGTGTCAATGTAATTGAACAGGATGGCTGTGTCAATGTAATTGAACAGGATGGCAATGTCAGTGTAATTGAACAGGATGGCCGTGTCAATGTAATTGAACAGGATGGCTGTGTCAATGTAATTGAACAGGATGGCTGTGTCAATGTAATTGAACAGGATGGCAATGTCAGTGTAATTGAACAGGATGGCCATGTCAATGTAATTGAACAGGATGGCTATGTCAATGTAATTGAACAGGATGGCTGTGTCAATGTAATTGAACAGGATGGCCATGTCAATGTAATTGAACAGGATGGCTGTGTCAATGTAATTGAACAGGATGGCCATGTCAATGTAATTGAACAGGATGGCTGTGTCAATGTAATTGAACAGGATGGCTATGTCAATGTAATTGAACAGGATGGCCGTGTCAATGTAATTGAACAGGATGGCTGTGTCAATGTAATTGAACAGGATGGCCATGTCAATGTAATTGAACAGGATGGCTGTGTCAATGTAATTGAACAGGATGGCAATGTCAGTGTAATTGAACAGGATGGCTGTGTCAATGTAATTGAACAGGATGGCCATGTCAATGTAATTGAACAGGATGGCCATGTCAATGTAATTGAACAGGATGGCAATGTCAGTGTAATTGAACAGGATGGCTGTGTCAATGTAATTGAACAGGATGGCAATGTCAATGTAATTGAACAGGATGGCTGTGTCAATGTAATTGAACAGGATGGCCATGTCAATGTAATTGAACAGGATGGCAATGTCAATGTAATTGAACAGGATGGCTGTGTCAATGTAATTGAACAGGATGGCCATGTCAATGTAATTGAACAGGATGGCAATGTCAATGTAATTGAACAGGATGGCAATGTCAATGTAATTGAACAGGATGGCTGTGTCAATGTAATTGAACAGGATGGCTGTGTCAATGTAATTGAACAGGATGGCAATGTCAATGTAATTGAACAGGATGGCAATGTCAGTGTAATTGAACAGGATGGCTGTGTCAATGTAATTGAACAGGATGGCTGTGTCAATGTAATTGAACAGGATGGCTGTGTCAATGTAATTGAACAGGATGGCCATGTCAATGTAATTGAACAGGATGGCCATGTCAATGTAATTGAACAGGATGGCTGTGTCAATGTAATTGAACAGGATGGCCATGTCAATGTAATTGAACAGGATGGCAATGTCAGTGTAATTGAACAGGATGGCCATGTCAATGTAATTGAACAGGATGGCCGTGTCAATGTAATTGAACAGGATGGCAATGTCAGGATGGCAATGTCAGTTGAACAGGATGGCAATGTCAATGTAATTGAACAGGATGGCAATGTCAGTGTAATTGAACAGGATGGCTGTGTCAATGTAATTGAACAGGATGGCTGTGTCAATGTAATTGAACAGGATGGCAATGTCAATGTAATTGAACAGGATGGCCATGTCAGTGTAATTGAACAGGATGGCAATGTCAATGTAATTGAACAGGATGGCTGTGTCAATGTAATTGAACAGGATGGCAATGTCAATGTAATTGAACAGGATGGCTGTGTCAATGTAATTGAACAGGATGGCTGTGTCAATGTAATTGAACAGGATGGCTGTGTCAATGTAATTGAACAGGATGGCAATGTCAATGTAATTGAACAGGATGGCAATGTCAATGTAATTGAACAGGATGGCTGTGTCAATGTAATTGAACAGGATGGCTGTGTCAATGTAATTGAACAGGATGGCTGTGTCAATGTAATTGAACAGGATGGCAATGTCAATGTAATTGAACAGGATGGCAATGTCAGTGTAATTGAACAGGATGGCTGTGTCAATGTAATTGAACAGGATGGCAATGTCAATGTAATTGAACAGGATGGCTGTGTCAATGTAATTGAACAGGATGGCTGTGTCAATGTAATTGAACAGGATGGCCATGTCAATGTAATTGAACAGGATGGCCATGTCAATGTAATTGAACAGGATGGCCATGTCAATGTAATTGAACAGGATGGCTGTGTCAATGTAATTGAACAGGATGGCAATGTCAGTGTAATTGAACAGGATGGCAATGTCAATGTAATTGAACAGGATGGCAATGTCAGTGTAATTGAACAGGATGGCAATGTCAATGTAATTGAACAGGATGGCAATGTCAGTGTAATTGAACAGGATGGCTGTGTCAATGTAATTGAACAGGATGGCAATGTCAATGTAATTGAACAGGATGGCAATGTCAATGTAATTGAACAGGATGGCAATGTCAATGTAATTGAACAGGATGGCAATGTCAGTGTAATTGAACAGGATGGCTGTGTCAATGTAATTGAACAGGATGGCAATGTCAGTGTAATTGAACAGGATGGCTGTGTCAATGTAATTGAACAGGATGGCCGTGTCAATGTAATTGAACAGGATGGCTGTGTCAATGTAATTGAACAGGATGGCTGTGTCAATGTAATTGAACAGGATGGCAATGTCAGTGTAATTGAACAGGATGGCTGTGTCAATGTAATTGAACAGGATGGCAATGTCAATGTAATTGAACAGGATGGCTGTGTCAATGTAATTGAACAGGATGGCTGTGTCAATGTAATTGAACAGGATGGCCGTGTCAATGTAATTTCAGCAAACAGTTCTACTGTAATTGAGAGGACCCTTCTTTCCTTTATTTTTCTCTTTCTTTAGTGCTGCGGGATGGACGGAGAGAAGGAGACAGCACTGGCCACGGAGAGGTACGGCTCCAGAGAGAGATGGACGTACCGGGAGAGAGGAGGAGAGATGGAGAGAGAGCGAGAGGGAGGAGAGGGAGAGAGAGCGGGCTCTTTCGTCAAGGTTTTTACGGTGAGTGTCTGTCTGTCTGTCTGTGTGTGTGTGTCTGTCTGTGTGTGTGTGTCTGTCTGTCTGTGTGTCTGTCTGTGTGTGTGTCTGTCTGGATCTCTTGCTGTCTGTTGACATGTGGATAAATGTCTGTCATTGAATTTACACTGAAGACGCTGAGAAAGACTTCTAGTGGAAACGTTTGCCATTGAATTTACACTGAAGACGCTGAGAAAGGCTTCTAGTGGAAACGTTTGCCATTGAATTTACACTGAAGACGCTGAGAAAGACTTCTAGTGGAAACGTTTGCCATTGAATTTACACTGAAGACGCTGAGAAAGACTTCTAGTGGAAACGTTTGCCATTGAATTTACACTGAAGACGCTGAGAAAGACTTCTAGTGGAAACGTTTGTCATTGAATTTACACTGAAGACGCTGAGAAAGACTTCTAGAGGAAACGTTTGTCATTGAATTCACACTGAAGACGCTGAGAAAGACTTCTAGAGGAAACGTTTGCCATTGAATTTACACTGAAGACGCTGAGAAAGGCTTCTAGTGGAAACGTTTGCCATTGAATTTACACTGAAGACGCTGAGAAAGGCTTCTAGTGGAAACGTTTGCCATTGAATTTATACTGAAGACGCTGAGAAAGGCTTCTAGTGGAAACGTTTGCCATTGAATTTTGAGGTTTTATGAGTTTGTGTAGTTAAATCGAATACAGCTCTTCATGTCTTTTGATTTGCCTGTCTGTCTCTGTCTGTCTCTCTGTCTCTGTTGAAGCGTGGTTTGATGTCTCTCTGGCTCTGTTGAAGCGTGGTTTGATGTCTCTGTCTCTGTTGAAGCGTGGTTTGATGTCTCTGTCTCTCTGTCTCTGTTGAAGCGTGGTTTGATGTCTCTCTCTCTGTCTCTGTTGAAGCGTGGTTTGATGTCTCTCTGTCTCTGTTGAAGCGTGGTTTGATGTCTCTCTGTCTCTGTTGAAGCGTGGTTTGATGTCTCTCTGTCTCTGTTGAAGCGTGGTTTGATGTCTCTGTCTCTGTTGAAGCGTGGTTTGATGTCTCTGTCTCTCTGTCTCTGTTGAAGCGTGGTTTGATGTCTCTCTGTCTCTGTTGAAGCGTGGTTTGCTGTCTCTCTGTCTCTGTTGAAGCGTGGTTTGATGTCTCTGTCTCTGTTGAAGCGTGGTTTGATGTCTCTCTGTCTCTGTTGAAGCGTGGTTTGATGTCTCTCTCTGTTGAAGCGTGGTTTGATGTCTCTCTCTCTCTGTTGAAGCGTGGTTTGATGTCTCTCTCTCTCTGTTGAAGCGTGGTTTGATGTCTCTGTCTCTGTGAAGCGTGGTTTGATGTCTCTCTGTCTCTGTTGAAGCGTGGTTTGATGTCTCTCTGTCTCTGTTGAAGCGTGGTTTGATGGCTCTCTGTCTCTGTTGAAGCGTGGTTTGATGGCTCTCTGTCTCTGTTGAAGCGTGGTTTGATGGCTCTCTGTCTCTGTTGAAGCGTGGTTTGATGTCTCTCTGTCTCTGTTGAAGCGTGGTTTGATGTCTCTCTGTCTCTGTTGAAGCGTGGTTTGATGTCTCTCTCTCTGTTGAAGCGTGGTTTGATGTCTCTCTCTGTTGAAGCGTGGTTTGATGTCTCTCTGTCTGTTGAAGCGTGGTTTGATGTCTCTCTCTCTGTTGAAGCGTGGTTTGATGTCTCTCTCTCTCTGTTGAAGCGTGGTTTGATGTCTCTCTGTCTCTGTTGAAGCGTGGTTTGATGTCTCTCTCCTCTCTCCTCTCTGTCATTCAGAGTGTGTTCCTGCCTCAGGGATACCCCGAGAGTGTGAGTGAAGATTACCTCCAATACCAGATCTGGGACACACTGCAGGTGAGAGAGAGAGAGAGGAGAGTGATAAGGGGAGAGGGGGGGAGGGGATGATGAGGGGAGGGGGGGAGGATGGGGAGGGGGAAAGAGAGAGAAATGGGTCCTGTATTGTATTGTATTGTATAGTGCTGTATTGTATTGTATTGTATTATAGTGTACAGTGCTGTATTGTATTGTGCTGTATTGTATTGTATTGTATTATAGTGTACAGTGCTGTATTGTATTGTATTGTATTGTATTGTATTATAGTGTACAGTGCTGTATTGTATTGTATTGTATTATAGTGTACAGTGCTGTATTGTATTATAGTGTACAGTGCTGTATTGTATTATAGTGTACAGTGCTGTATTGTATTGTGCTGTATTGTATTGTATTGTATTATAGTGTACAGTGCTGTATTGTATTGTGCTGTATTGTATTATAGTGTACAGTGCTGTATTGTATTGTGCTGTATTGTATTGTATTGTATTATAGTGTACAGTGCTGTATTGTATTGTATTGTATTATAGTGTACAGTGGGAGGGGTATTGTGCTGTATTGTATTGTATTGTATTATAGTGTACAGTGCTGTATTGTATTGTATTGTATTATAGTGTACAGTGCTGTATTGTATTGTGCTGTATTGTATTGTATTGTATTATAGTGTACAGTGCTGTATTGTATTGTATTGTATTGTATTATAGTGTACAGTGCTGTATTGTATTGTGCTGTATTGTATTGTATTGTATTATAGTGTACAGTGCTGTATTGTTGTGCTGTATTGTATTGTATTGTATTATAGTGTACAGTGCTGTATTGTATTGTGCTGTATTGTATTGTATTGTATTATAGTGTACAGTGCTGTATTGTATTGTGCTGTATTGTATTGTATTGTATTATAGTGTACAGTGTTGTATTGTATTGTGTTGTATTGTATTGTATTGTATTGTATTATAGTGTACAGTGCTGTATTGTATTGTATTGTAGTGTACAGTGCTGTATTGTTTTGTATTATAGTGTACAGTGCTGTATTGTATTGTGCTGTATTGTATTGTATTGTATTGTATTGTATTATAGTGTACAGTGCTGTATTGTATTGTGCTGTATTGTATTGTATTGTATTATAGTGTACAGTGCTGTATTGTATTGTATTATAGTGTACAGTGCTGTATTGTATTGTGCTGTATTGTATTGTATTGTATTGTGTTGTATTGTATTATAGTGTACAGTGCTGTATTGTATTGTATTGTATTATAGTGTACAGTGCTGTATTGTATTCTGCTGTATTGTATTGTATTGTATTGTGCTGTATTGTATTGTATTGTATTATAGTGTACAGTGCTGTATTGTATTGTGCTGTATTGTATTGTATTGTATTATAGTGTACTGTGCTGTATTGTATTGTATTGTATTATAGTGTACAGTGCTGTATTGTATTGTGCTGTATTGTATTGTATTGTATTATAGTGTACAGTGCTGTATTGTGCTGTATTGTATTGTATTGTATTATAGTGTACAGTGCTGTATTGTATTGTATTGTATTGTATTGTATTGTATTGTATTGTGCTGTATTGTATTGTGCTGTGCTGTCTCTCCCCAGGCGTTCTCCAGCAGTCTCACCGGCACCCTCTCCACTCAGGCCACTCTCAGAGGGGTGGGGGTGGGGAGCACTGAGGCCAGCGTCGCCGCGGCAACTGTCACCTGGATACTGAGAGGTAGGGCCTGTCTGTGTGTGTGTGTGTGTCTCTCCCTCTCTCCCTCTCCCCCCTCTCCCTCCCTCTCCCCCCCTCCCCCCCTCTCTCTCTGTCTATCCTCTCCCTCTCTCTCCCTCTCTCTCCCTCCTCTCTCCCTCCTCTCTCTCTCTCTCTCTCTCTCTCTCTCCTCTCCCTCTCTCTCTCCCTCCCTCTCTCATAACCCTCTGTTCTGTTTATTTCAGACGGCACTGGAATGCTGGGAAGAATCCTCTTCGCCTGGGTCAAGGGGTGAGTCTGGTGATGTCACAACCCCCCTTTACACCTTAGCGATTGTTGCCAGGGCTGTGACATCACCACTGTGAAGTGAAGTTCTTAGAGACCAATCAGCTTCAAAGTACAGTTGGGCTGGAAATCAGACTCCCGCTGCACAGCAGTGTGATCCAGTCCTGGTTTCACTAGGAGTTTAATAATCAGACACACCTGAGCTTGTTAGCTAGACACACTGGGGGCTGATCAAGCTGGTAGTAAAACCTGGAATGGATCACACTGCTGTGCAATAGGAGTCTGATTGCCATCGCTGTGATTTAATATTTTTTTCCTCCAGTAACTGCTGTGATGTTTTATTTGTGTTTGTTTTGGTTTTTTTCAGAAGCAAATTAGACTGTGATGCAAAGAAATGGAGGTAGAGAAAACTCATTGAAACTCATCCAGATTGTATCAATGTGGCACAAGGACCGAACAAAACCCCCAAACTATTTATTAATGTTTTTACTTTCCTCTCTCCTCCCTCTCCCCTCCTCTCCCCTCCTCCCTCCTCCCTCTTCTCTCCTCCCTCTTTCCTCCTCCTCTTTCTCTCCTCCTCTCCTCTCTCCTCTCCTCCTCTCTCTCCTCCCTCTCTCCTCTCTTCCTCTCCTCTCCCTCTCTCCTCTCCCTACCTGTCCCCATTCTCCCCCCTCCTCTCCTCTCCTCTCTCTCCCCTCTCTCCTCCTCTCTCCCCTCCCCTCCCTTTCCGTCCTCTGTCCTCCTCTCCTCCCCCTCTCTCCTGTCTCTCCTCTCCCCTCTCTCTCTCCCTTCTCCCTCTCCTCTCCTCTCCTCTCTTCTCTTCTCCCCTCTCTCCTCTTCTCTCCCCTCTCCTCTCTTCTCCTCTCTCTCCTCTCTCCTCTCCTCTCTCGCTTCTCCTCTCTCTCCTCTCTCCCCTCTCCTCTCTCTCTTCTCCTCTTCTCCTCTCCTCTCTCTCTCAGACTCTTTGCAGATGTTCTCAATGATGTCGCCATTTTCATGGAGATTGTGGCTCCTGCATTCCCAGCATGCTTCACTCTCATCGTCTGCAGCGCGGGCGTCTTCAAGGTACGTGTTCCTGTTGCAATTCATCACGTTCCGTTTCCGGGAACAAAATTCGCTTCCGATCGGCTTATTAAAAAAAACTCAGTTAGGACGTTGACAACCATTGATTGTTACTGGGAGAGGGACGGACAGCGTTTCTTGCTTTTGAAATCAGTCTCCTCCTCTCTCTCTCTCTCTCTCTCTCTCTCTCTCTCTCTCTCTCTCTCTCTCTCTCCTGCAGTCCCTGGTTGGAGTGGCAGGGGGCGCCACCAGAGCAGCTCTGACGGTGCATCAAGCGAGAAGGGACAACATGGCCGACGTGTCCGCTAAAGATGGGAGTCAGGTGTGTGTGTCTGTCTGTCTGTATTTACTGCTGTGTCTGTGTCACGGTGTCTGTGCTTCTCTGAGTCTCTGGCTTGTCGTTTCCTGCAGGAGACTCTGGTCAACCTGGCCGGGATGCTGGTCAGTCTGCTGCTTATCCCCCTGGTGACCGAGAGCACTGTGTGAGTACAGAGAGATACTGCTGAGAGTTCGGTAAAGCATAGGGGAGCATTGTAAAGCACAGAGAGGTCTGGTAATGCATAGGGAAGCATTGTAAAGCACAGAGAGAGGTATGGTAAAAACATATCTTGATTGTAAAAAGCACAGAGGTCTGGTAAAGCATAGGGAAGCATTGTAAAGCACAGAGAGGTCTGGTAAAGCATAGGAAACATTGTAAAAGCACAGAGAGGTCTGGTAAAATCTCTCATTGTAAAGCACAGAGAGGTCCTGGTAAAAACATAGGGAAGCATTGTAAAGGGAGAGGTCTGGTAAAGCATAGGGAAGCATTGTAAAACACAGAGAGGTCTGAGTAAAACATAGGGGAGCATTGTAAAGCACAGAGAGGTCTGGTAAAACATAGGGGATTATTGTAAAGACAGAGGTGTGGTAAAAGTTGTAAAGCACAGAGAGGTCTGGTAAAGCATAGGGGAGCATTGTAAACAGAGAGGTCTGGTAAAGCATAGGGAGCATTGTAAAGCACAGAGGGTCTGGTGCAGCATAGGGAAGCATTGTAAAGCACAGAGGTCTGGTAAAGCATAGGGAAGCATTGTAAAAGCACAGAGGGTCTGGTAAAGCATAGGGAAGCATTGTAAAGCACAGAGAGGTCTGGTAAAGCATAGGGGGGCATTGTAAAAGCACAGAGAGGTCTGGTAAAGCATAGGGAAGCATTGTAAAGCACAGAGGTCTGGTAAAGCATAGGGAAGCATTGTAAAGCACAGAGAGGTCTGGTAAAAGCATAGGAAGCATTGTAAAAAGCACAGAGAGGTATGGTAAAGCATAGGAAGCATTGTAAAGCACAGAGAGGTCTGGTAAAGCATAGGGAAGCATTGTAAAGCACAGAGGTCTGGTAAAGCACAGGGAAGCATTGTAAAGCACAGAGAGGTCTGGTAAAGCATAGGGAAGCATTGTAAAGCACAGAGAGGTCTGGTAAAGCATAGGGAAGCATTGTAAAGCACAGAGAGGTCTGGTAAAGCATAGGGAAGCATTGTAAAGCACAGAGAGGTCTGGTAAAGCATAAAAAAAGAACAAGGTAAACCAGTGAAAACTAATGCAGAGTATAACCATTTACTGCTAGAAACTTTTATAAGTGGAGTTACGTTCTGTTTTATTAAGTATGTGCTACACATGGCAGGTACTTTCAATCCAAGCCCTTCTCTTTCTCTCTCTCTCTCTCTCTGCACCAGGTTGACCTTTGCCCTCTACTTCCTGTTCACCTGCCTCCACCTCTATGCTAATTACCAGGCGGTGCGTTCCGTCGTCATGGAAACCCTGAACCAGGCCCGCCTCTCCATCCTGACTGACCAATACCTGCAAGAGGGGCGGGTCCTCTCCCCGGCTGCAGCCAATCACAGAGAGCCAGTACTGCCAGGTCTGATTATTTATCCCTTTGCCATTTATAAAGTCGCGCCAGGTCCAATTTATTTTCACACGCGCAGTTAATTTTAGACGCTGTTTAAAAGTATTTTAAAAGGCCCTGCATATCAACAAAGCACTCACTAGGCATCTCCAGCCCCGCCCCACCCTTTCGTTCGCTATCACCTATGTAAGAAATAAATAATAATAATAATAATAATAATAATAATAATAATAATAATAGTACATACCGATCAGTCATCTCCTGATCACTCGTTTTATCACCAAACTCCTCAATAATGGGATCCAAGTCATTATTTTATTACTATAACATCTCAAAAAAGCTCTGCAAATGTCTGTGATATTCTCAGAGCACTGATGCAGTCACAGCCAGCTTGTTTCCTTATGACCGTCCCTATCTGATGCCAGGGGCAAGTATGACTATTCATGAGACACGCCCTTTTTTTTCGGCTTGTCTCGGCTCCTGTCGCTCCCACTCGGCCATTGAATGGTTTTCTCGACTTTTTCCGGAGAAAAAACGACTAGAAACCCGTTTTTTGCGTCTTTTTGATGATGTCGGACAGGGTCCGACAATGGACCGGATAGGAATAATTGCAATGTCGGACCAGGTCCCACAATGGACCTCAAAGGGTTAAATATTAAATTAATGCAAGGCGACCTCATATGGGGACAGATACAAAAAGAAACTATCTTCTAGTCTTAGGTATTCTCATATGTATATAGAGCCTCATAATTTAGTTTTTAGCAGACACCCTTATCCAGGGCAACTTACAATTGTCACAATTATATCACATTATAAATGCATGATAGCCTCATATTAGCCCCTTATAAAGCAGTGAAAAAAATATTCACCATTTTCAATGAAAAATATATTTATTATGTGGCCAAAATGGCTTTCTTTTTTTCCCCAGCTATTTTCAATATTTCATACGCAAAAGTGTTAAACGTGTTTAAATAACACGCCTCTCGTTTTTCATTTCATTTTTCACATCCTGACAGCTTTTTACACTGATAACTTTAAAGTCTGTTTCAGAGCTCTTCTCGAAATGTCTGCTCTAGTGCTCTGATAGCGTGCTCTGATAGCAACAGGGAGCACAGCGATAACGAGCCGTGATTATTAATCGCTCTTCCTGTAGCGATTTAGAGGACAAACCCCAGAGCACTAGAGCGGCCATTTGTAAAAAGAGCTCTGAAACAGACTTTAAAGTTGTCAGGATGTGAAAAATGAAAAGAAAAAACGACAGGCGCGTTATTTAAACAGGTGTAGGAACACGGAGACGTGTCGCGCTGTATTTTTCCGAACCCCGAACCGTGTTAATAAATGTCTGTCTGTCTGTCCGTCCTCCTGTCGGTCCGTCCGTCTGTCTGACTCTCTTTCCGTTTGTCATTGTAGAGTTTTGGATATATTGTTAAAACCTCTTGTCTGATTGTGATGGCTTTTCAAACTAAAACCGCCTTTTCTGATTGGTCGACAGACTTCAGGAGGCGTGTCCAAATCAGACTGGGGGTGCGGCTCGGGGACATTGTGAGCAGGTGTGTACCCCCCAAAAATACAACCCCTCACACCCAAGAAATTACAGTTTCAATAGCCATAGTTTTATATATTATACTGGACTGTGGCTCCTGCAATGATTCAGACAGCCCCCCTGAGTTTCAATAGACATAGTTTTATATATTATACTGGACTGTGGCTCCAGCAATGATTCAGACAGCCCCCCTGAGTTTCAATAGCCTTAGTTTTATATATTATACTGGACTGTGGCTCCAGCAATGATTCAGACAGCCCCCTGAGTTTCAATAGCCATAGTTTTATATATTATACTGGACTGTGGCTCCAGCAATGATTCAGACAGCCCCCCTGAGTTTCAATAGCCATAGTTTTATATATTATACTGGACTGTGGCTCCAGCAATGATTCAGACAGCCCCCCTGAGTTTCAATAGCCATAGTTTTATATATTATACTGGACTGTGGCTCCAGCAATGATTCAGACAGCCCCCTGAGTTTCAATAGCCATAGTTTTATATATTATACTGGACTGTGGCTCCAGCAATGAATCAGACAGCCCCCCCTGAGTTTCAATAGTCATAGTTTTATATATTATACTGGACTGTGGCTCCAGCAATGATTCAGACAGTCCCCTGAGTTTCAATAGCCATAGTTTTATATATTATACTGGACTGTGGCTCCAGCAATGATTCAGACAGCCCCCTGAGTTTCAATAGCCATAGTTTTATATATTATACTGGACTGTAGCTCCAGCAATGATTCAGACAGCTCCCCTGAGTTTCAATAGCCATAGTTTTATATATTATACTGGACTGTGGCTCCAGCAATGATTCAGACAGCCCCCCTGAGTTTCAATAGCCATAGTTTTATATATTATACTGGACTGTGGCTCCAGCAATGATTCAGACAGCCCCCCTGAGTTTCAATAGCCATAGTTTTATATATTATACTGGACTGTGGCTCCAGCAATGGTTCAGACAGTTCCTTCTGTTATATTTTTGCAGCACTTCAGAGCTTCAGCGAGCTTTGAAGGGAAATCAGAAAAAGTACATTATTGGAGTAAAGAGGAGAGAAGGTGAGTGGAACTTCGTGTACAGCAGACACTGTGCCGGGTAGCTGCTGTAGTTCTGTGCAGGGTTTTATATCAGTGTTATACAGTGCGGGCCCGCCAGCATTGCCCTGGGTACAGCACCGTGTGTGTGTGTGTGTGTGTGCGTGTGTGTGTGTGCGTGCGTGTGTGTGTGCGTGTGTGTGTGTTCTCACAGCTGTCTCGCTCTCTCTCTCTGTCTCAGTGTGTGTGTGTGTGTTGTGTGTATGTTCTCACAGTGTGTGTGTGTGTGTGTGTGTGTGTTCTCACAGCTGTCTCGCTCTCTCTCTCTCTCTGTCTCAGTGTGTGTGTGTTCGTGTGTGTGTGTGTGTGTGTGTGTTCTCACAGCTCTCTCTCTCTCTGTCTCCGTTGCAGTGTGTGTGTGTGTGTGTGTGTGTGTTCTCACAGCTCTCTCTCTCTTTCTCTCTATCTTCGTCGCAGTGTGTGTGTGTCTGAGCTCTGAAGCCGCCCCTCAAGATGAGATCCAGGCCTCCTTCCACTGTCACCTCCTCTCCTCCCTGCTGCTGGATACTGGGAGCACTGGGAGCAATGGGCCGCTGACTGGGGAGCGGAGAGACCAGTGGAGACACACAGTCCGAGCAGGTGAGAGACACTGTTTTTAGACTGTCTGTCTGTCTGTCTGTCTGTCTGTATCTATCTATCTATCTATCTATCTATCTATCTATCTATCTATCTATCTATCTATCTATCTATCTCTCTCTCTCTCTCAACCAATGACAGCCTCACCCCATTGCAGCTGCCCTATACTTGTGCTACCATTGCCCCTCAGTGTAATACAGAACCATTATTGCCATTGTAGCTCCACTGTCTGTCTGCATTGCCATTGAAGATCATTTAGGGTATAGTCAGCACACTGTGGTCCCATTCTACCAGCCTCACCCCATTGCAGCTGCCCTATACTTGTGCTGCCATTGCCCCTCAGTGTAATACAGAACCATTATTGCCATTGTAGCTCCACTGTCTGTCTGCATTGCCATTGAAGATCATTTAGGGTATAGTTAGCACACTGTGGTCCCATTCTACTGTCTGTCTGTCTGTCTGTCTATAACAAATTCAGAACCTAACATCACTCTAATTATCTACAGCTCTGGCCAAAAGTTTTGCATCACCTATAATTTTAATATTGAGACATAATAATTAAAAAAAAAAATGTGAACATAATTTAGACCTTTTATTTAACATCATGAAACTACAAAATGATATCGCTAATTAATAAAAGTCTACCGGAAGCCATAATCGCAGTACAGTAAGTATTTCATGTTAGATTTCAAAATGTCACATTTTTCCAGTCAGTTTTTCATTAAGTATCTGGGGAAACCCCAAAGCGCTGGGTGTGGAATTCAATATGTTAACAAGGGAACATTATTCAGCAGCTTTCATTGGACTCTATGAAGCTGAGGGAGTTCATTCTATATAGAGGGTGTGGAATTCAATATGTTAACAAGGGAACATTATTCAGCAGCTTTCATTGGACTCTATGAAGCTGAGGGAGTTCATTCTATATAGAGGGGGTGGAATTCAATATGTTAACAAGGAACATTATTCAGCAGCTTTCATTGGACTCTATGAAGCTGAGGGAGTTCATTCTATATAGAGGGGGTGGAATTCAATATGTTAACAAGGGAACATTATTCAGCAGCTTTCATTGGACTCTGTGAAGCTGAGGGAGTTCATTCTATATAGAGGGGGTGGAATTCAATATGTTAACAAGGGAACATTATTCAGCAGCTTTCATTGGACTCTGTGAAGCTGAGGGAGTTCATTCTATATAGAGGGAGTGGAATTCAATATGTTAACAAGGGAACATTATTCAGCAGCTTTCATTGGACTCTATGAAGCTGAGGGAGTTCATTCTATATAGAGGGGGTGGAATTCAATATGTTAACAAGGGAACATTATTCAGCAGCTTTCATTGGACTCTATGAAGCTGAGGGAGTTCATTCTATACAGAGGGGGTGGAATTCAATATGTTAACAAGGGAACATTATTCAGCAGCTTTCACTATGAAGCTGAGGGAGTTCATTCTATGTAGAGGGGGGGATGCAAATCTTTGGCCAGAGCTGTATGTAAAAAATTAAGTTTCTAAGAAGTAAACATTTTTGGAACTAGCTAACTAAGTAACTAGCTAGCCAGCTAACTAACTGTTCAGCCAATAATCAGACTAACTAGCAAGTGAGTGATTTACTCACAAGCTAGGTATGTGATAAACTGACTCTCTGTGATTCTTCTTTCCTCAGCTGGGCAGGGAGAGGGGCTGTGGGATCTGCTCTCGGAAACACACGCTTTTGTGGACAGAACCTTCCCAGAATTCCTCACAGGTAAGAGAGAGAGAGAGAGAGAGTTCAGAACAGTCTAGAACTGCAAGGAGCGGTCTAGAACAGCTCGGAACGGTCTAGAACAGCCCAGATCCGCTTTAGAAAGCAGGATTCCGAGGTTAAAGGATTTTGAAGAGGATACTGTTTGTCTGTTTCTTTCTTTCTTTCTTTCTTTCTTTCTTTCTTTCTTTGATTTTGATGAAGCAGCGTGCACAGAAGGCTAAAGTTGGGGAGAATGGAAGGTTTTATAAACAGATACCTTGGAAATAGATATTTCCTGTGACTCTAGAAATGAAACCATTTCTCTCTCTCTTCCCCTCTCTCCTTTCTCCCTCTCTCTCAGCTCTGCAGAAGGCTGGCTGGCAGACTGGTCGCACGTTGCTGGACTGGGATGAATGGAGAGTGAACTGGGAACCAGTCCCTCTGAAAAAGATACTGTGAAGGGGAGAGGTGGGGGCAGTGTGTTGGTGATTGTGCAGGGATGGGAATCAGACTCCTATTGCACAGCAGCGTCACCCATTCCAGGTTTTACTACCAGCTTGATCAGCCCCCAGTGTGTCTAGGAAACAAGCTCAGGTGTGTCTGATTATTAAACTCCCAGTGAAACCAGGAATGGATCACACTGCTGTGCAACGGGAGTCTGATTCCCAGCCCTGTTATGTGTGCGAGTGTGTGTGTGTGTGTGTGTGTCAGTGTGTCTGTGAGTGTGTGTGTGTGTGTGTATGTGTGTGTGTGTCTGAGAGTGTGTGTATATATGTATGTGTGTGTGTGTGTGTATGTTTGTATGTGTGTGTGTGTGTGTCAGTGTGTCTGTGAGTGTGTCAGTGTGTGTGTGTGTATATCTGGTTCTGTCACAATCATTCATTGAATATGCTGAATGATGGATTTAAAGACACTGAATCTTATACCACATTGAATACCGTCTGTATCACTTACATTGCTGAGAATAAAACACAATTGAATACACAGCGTCAGCTTACTTACTTCTTACCTGTTTGAAACCCTGATTCAGACAGCCCCCCTGAGTTTCAGTAGCCATAGTTTTATATATTATACTGGACTGTGGCTCCTGCAATGATTCAGACAGCCCCCTGAGTTTCAGTAGCCATAGTTTTATATATTATACTGGACTGTGGCTCCTGCAATGATTCAGACAGCCCCCCTGAGTTTCAGTAGCCATAGTTTTATATATTATACTGGACTGTGGCTCCAGCAATGATTCAGACAGCCCCCTGAGTTTCAATAGCCATAGTTTTATATATTATACTGGACTGTGGCTCCAGCAATGATTCAGACAGCCCCCCTGAGTTTCAATAGCCATAGTTTTATATATTATACTGGACTGTGGCTCCAGCAATGATTCAGACAGTCCCCCTGAGTTTCAATAGCCATAGTTTTATATATTATACTGGACTGTGGCTCCTGCAATGATTCAGACAGCCCCCCCTGAGTTTCAATAGCCATAGTTTTATATATTATACTGGACTGTGGCTCCTGCAATGATTCAAACAGTCCCCCTGAGTTTCAATAGCCATAGATTTATATATGATACTGGACTGTGGCTCCAGCAATGATTCAGACAGCCCCCCTGAGTTTCAATAGCCATAGTTTTATATATTATACTGGACTGTGGCTCCAGCAATGATTCAGACAGCTCCCCTGAGTTTCAATAGTCATAGTTTTATATATTATACTGGACTGTGGCTCCACGTGGTGTGCAGGGGGGAGTCACACACTCATCGCGTTGCAGCGAACCCTGCTGGCCAGGCATCCAGCCAGCTCAGAGCAGACACCCCCTCCCCCTCCTTTTGTCTGTCTCTTGCAAGACAACCGTCTCCTCTCTCTCATCCCTTCTCCCCCTCTCCCTCTCTCAACCCCCCCCCTCCCGTCTCTTCGCACCTCAGATTTATGGGTCCTGCTCAAACACTCTTCTGTGTGGAGAGGGGTCTGACCCATCCTTGAACGCTGGGAATGTTTGGGTTAAGAAGTGTGCAAACACAGTGCGTCCGGGCGCTAGGGTTTTACAGCCTTTGCTGTGCCTGGAAGCTGGAATCCAAGACTAGAGACAACTCCGGTCAACCCCTTAACCTTCAGATTGTAAAAAAAAAAAATTAAAATGCCACGCTCACCGTTCAGTTAGACTGGGTTAGGAACCACTCTCTGGTCTACGAGAAGTATGTAAAGGTTTGATGAATAATTAAGTGTCTCTAATTACTGTGTGTGTACATAGAAGTTAATTAGTAAGTACATGTGTACTTAATTACAATGTTATTATGCATACAGCTCTATAGCAATAACATGTTATACAGCTCTGGCCAAAAGTTTTGCATCCCCCTCTATATAGAATGAACTGATCGTCCTCAGCTTCATAGAGTCCAATGAAAGCTGCTGAATAATGTTCCCTTGTTAACATATTGAATTCCACCCCCTCTATATAGAATGAACTCCCTCAGCTTCATAGAGTCCAATGAAAGCTGCTGAATAATGTTCCCTTGTTAACATATTGAATTCCACACCCTCTATATAGAATGAACTCACTCAGCTTCATAGAGTCCAATGAAAGCTGCTGAATAATGTTCCCTTGTTAACATATTGAATTCCACACCCCTCTATATAGAATGAACTCACTCAGCTTCATAGAGTCCAATGAAAGCTGCTGAATAATGTTCCTTGTTAACATATTGAATTCCACACCTCTATATAGAATGAACTCACTCAGCTTCATAGAGTCCAATGAAAGCTGCTGAATAATGTTCCCTTGTTAACATATTGAATTCCACACCCTCTATATAGAATGAACTCCCTCAGCTTCATAGAGTCCAATGAAAGCTGCTGAATAATGTTCCCTTGTTAACATATTGAATTCCACACCCTCTATATAGAATGAACTCCCTCAGCTTCATAGAGTCCAATGAAAGCTGCTGAATAATGTTCCCTTGTTAACATATTGAATTCCACACCCTCTATATAGAATGAACTCCCTCAGCTTCATAGAGTCCAATGAAAGCTGCTGAATAATGTTCCCTTGTTTACATATTGAATTCCACACCCTCTATATAGAATGAACTCCCTCAGCTTCATAGAGTCCAATGAAAGCTGCTGAATACTGTTCCTTGTTAACATATTGAATTCCACCCCCTCTATATAGAATGAACTCCCTCAGCTTCATAGAGTCCAGTGAAAGCTGCTGAATACTGTTCCCTTGTTAACATATTGAATTCCACCCCCTCTATATAGAATGAACTCACTCAGCTTCATAGAGTCCAATGAAAGCTGCTGAATAATGTTCCCTTGTTAACATATTGAATTCCACCCCCTCTATATAGAATGAACTCCCTCAGCTTCATAGAGTCCAATGAAAGCTGCTGAATAATGTTCCCTTGTTAACATATTGAATTACACCCCCTCTATATAGAATGAACTCACTCAGCTTCATAGAGTCCAATGAAAGCTGCTGAATAATGTTCCCTTGTTAACATATTTTTTTTTATGAAAATGTTTGACAATCCCTGGTCTGGATGGAGGGGTAATTGGTTCGATGAAACAATTTGGAAGAGTGCTTGGAAAGCTTTCTTCACCCCTGTTTTAAACTCTGAAATTCTCCCATCTGCGTCGATCACTGACTGCTCAAGACGGCCGTCCCTCCTGTAATGGCTCAGTGTTGCCCATAGGGGGCAGTGTCTTGTTATTTGAAGACTGGAGCGGGAAGCTGCTGAAACTTCGGAACAAATCTCATCCTCCTAAGAAATTCCGAGCTTCCAACTTCAATGGAACCAGTCAGCCCAGAGATATATATATATATATATATATATATATATATATATATATATATATATATATATAATTTATTATTTCTGAGGAATGGAGGCAAATCTCTCCATATATCATTTCAGAGTCTATCTATCACAAGCCCCTCTCCCGGCTATCTCAAACCAGCTCCAGGGAGTCATAAACCAAACGCCACCATTTACAGGGAAGGGAATCGGACTCCTATTGCACAGCAGCGTCACCCATTCCAGGTTTTACTACCAGCTTGATCAGCCCCCCAGTGTGTCTAGGTAACAACCTCAGGTGTGTCTGATTATTAAACTCCTAGTGAAACCAGGACTGGATCAACGGGAGTCTGTGTGCCCGTCTAAAGCTCTGTATTTTACAAACAAACTGGATTTTTTTTGTTTCGTTCTTGTAGTGTTGAACAGGATTGTGGGACACTGGTGGTCTGTCTGTCTGCCTGTCTGTCTGCAGCTTTAATGAAACTAAACTCTTTTCAGAATGTAGTAAACTAACACAGACACCAAGAAGAAGGGATTATATTGTAGCGTCAAACTGAACAGGATTGTGGGGCTCTGTCTGTCTGTCTGTCTGTCTGTCTGACTGTCTGTCTGTCTGTCTGTCTGTCTGTCTGTCTGCAGCTTTAATGAAACTAAACTCTTTTCAGAATGTAGTAAACTAACACAGACACCAAGAAGAAGGGATTATATTGTAGCATCAAACTGAGCAGGATTGTGGGGCTCTGTCTGTCTGTCTGTCTGTCTGTCTGCAGCTTTAATGAAACTAAACTCTTTTCAGAATGTAGTAAACTAACACAGACACCAAGAAGAAAGGATTATATGGTATTGACCTAGCTTTCTGTCTTTCTTACTCTTTTTCTCTCATTCTGTCTTTCTTTCTTCTCTCTCTCTCTCTCTACACACACAGCAGACTTCTCCATACCAGAACTAGTAAACACAGACAGTAAAATTGTCACTGTAATAGATCACAGCTTGAGAGAGAGAGAGAGAGAGAGAGAGAGAAGAGAGAAAGGGACGAAGCCCAGAATCAATATTATCTCTTAGTCTGAACTACCCTAGCGGGGTGTTAAAAATGGCAAACAGTTTGTAAAGAGAAGCCAGCGAACGAGAGGGAGAGGGGGAGAGAAGGAGAGAGATGTCTGTCTGAATTGCAGTAAAGATTATTTAGGGTATAGTTAGCACACTGTGGTCCCATTCTACCAGCCTCACCCCATTGCAGCTGCCCTATACTTGTGCTACCATTGCCCCTCAGTGTAATACAGAACCATTATTGCCATTGTAGCTCCACTGTCTGTCTGCATTGCCATTGAAGATCATTTAGGGTATAGTCAGCACACTGTGGTCCCATTCTACCAGCCTCACCCCATTGCAGCTGCCCTATACTTGTGCTACCATTGCCCCTCAGTGTAATACAGAACCATTATTGCCATTGTAGCTCCACTGTCTGTCTGCATTGCCATTGAAGATCATTTAGGGTATAGTCAGCACACTGTGGTCCCATTCTACCAGCCTCACCCCATTGCAGCTGCCCTATACTTGTGCTACCATTGCCCCTCAGTGTAATACAGAACCATTATTGCCATTGTAGCTCCACTGTCTGTCTGCATTGCCATTGAAGATCATTTAGGGTATAGTCAGCACACTGTGGTCCCATTCTACCAGCCTCACCCCATTGCAGCTGCCCTATACTTGTGCTACCATTGCCCCTCAGTGTAATACAGAACCATTATTGCCATTGTAGCTCCACTGTCTGTCTGCATTGCCATTGAAGATCATTTAGGGTATAGTTAGCACACTGTGGTCCCATTCTACCAGCCTCACCCCATTGCAGCTGCCCCTATACTTGTGCTACCATTGCCCCTCAGTGTAATACAGAACCATTATTGCCATTGTAGCTCCACTGTCTGTCTGCATTGCCATTGAAGATCATTTAGGTATAGTTAGCACACTGTGGTCCCTATTCTACCAGCCTCACCCCATTGCAGCTGTCTACTTGTGCTACCATTGCCCCTCAGTGTAATACAGAACCATTATTGCCATTGTAGCTCCACTGTCTGTCTGCATTGCCATTGAAGATGATATCCACTGTGCTGGTAATGCTGTCTGTCCTCATGGTTCTGGATAGCTAGGGTTCACACAGGGTCATACACAGGGGCCCGAAAAGCATAACTCAATGCTTTTAGTTTTTGTGTTCATTTGATTTATTTATTTTTTGTCTCAGAACCTCTATGTAAATGTTCCAGCCACCTGCGCAAATATCTATAAACAACAGGTTTTGTTACAAAGGCGCTCCTGTCTGCCTGCGCTCAGCCCACGGTAAATGTTTCCACGTTCCTGTATGTTTTGTTCATGCCACACCGCTCGTGGTGTAAAGATAGGCGGGCCGACGCAGTGCTGGTGTCATGAGGGCCTGGGTGTACAGACGGACGGACGGACACACGGACACACGCACAGAGACACGCCGACATGCTGAGACACACAGGGAGACACACTGACAGACACACAGACACACACACACACACAGACACACACACAGACACAGAGAGACACACTGACAGACACACAGACAGAGAGACACACACACACACACACACACAGACACAGAGAGACACACTGACAGACACACAGACACAGAGAGACACACTGACACACAGACACAGACACAGAGACACACACACAGAGAGACACACACAGACACAGAGAGACACACTGACAGACACACAGACACAGAGAGACACACACACAGAGACACACACACAGACACAGAGAGACACACTGACAGACACACAGACACAGAGAGACACTGACACAGACACAGAGAGACACACACACACAGAGACACACACAGACACAGAGAGACACACTGACAGACACACAGACACAGAGAGACACACTGACACACACACACAGACACACACACACACACACAGAGAGACACACCACAGACAGACACAGACACACACACACACACACACACACACACACACACACACAGACACAGAGAGACACACTGACAGACACACAGGGAGATACACTGACACAATGACAGACAGACACAGACATAGAGACACACACACACAGGGACACCCACACAGACACAGAGAGACACACTGACAGACACACAGACACAGAGAGACACACACACAGAGACACACACACAGACACAGAGAGACACACAGACACAGAGACACACACACAGACACACACACAGACACACAGACACACACACACACACACACAGACACACACAGACACACACACACACAGCACTGATTCCTGTATAGTGTGGATTTCCTATTCCAAACAATTAAAGCCACCTTTTCGCAGCTCCCAATTTTCTCCGATTTGAGGGCAATTTAAAATCCCCCTCTGTATGACCCCCTATATTCAGTATTTCACGCTCTCCAGTCCCCAGAGGATTTTTCTTTTTAATTACTCAAACTTTTTATTCAGATTTAAAAATAAAATCTGGAATCCAAGCCATGAAATGACAACCCTTTGCACTGATGAACGAACCCTACAATACAGAAAGCATTCAGTACAGTTCCTGTTACATCAACAGCACATTCTGTATATATATATATATATACACGAGCCACATAAGTGACTTCACCCACCTCACACAAACTGAAAAATTACAAATATTTTTAGGAGCGCTGGGGATAACATGTGCACTAGCTGCAGAATATGTGACTGCCTGCCACAGTCTAAGAGACAAAAAAACTAACCTGCACTGAAAATTGTCTTTTCATTGTGTCTGTTTATACACTGTACCTGTCTGTTTGTAGGGTTCTTTCTCATGCATTGTAATTGCTTGGGCAAAACTTGTTTATTCCTTGTTTATGCCAATAAAGCTTGTTGAATTGAATTGAATTGAACAGATCAACAGGCGCTCCCTGTTGACTATAGACCTGGATGAAGTCAGTTGAGGATTATTAAAGAAAGAAGACACATACACACAGAGACACGCTGAGACCCCACTGAGACAGAGAGAGACGGCGAGAGAGAGACACACACACACACAGACACGCTGAGACCCCACTGAGACAGAGAGAGACGGCGAGAGAGAGACACACACACACAGAGACACGCTGAGACCCCACTGAGACAGAGAGAGACAGCGAGAGAGAGACACACACATAGAGACACGCTGAGACCCCACTGAGACAGAGAGAGACAGCGAGAGAGAGACACGCAGAGGCCCACTGAGACAGAGAGAGACAGTGAGAGAGAGACACACACACAGACACAGAGAGAGACACGCTGAGACAGAGAGACAGCGAGAGAGAGACACACACACACAGACACAGAGAGAGACACGCTGAGACAGAGAGACAGCGAGAGAGAGACACACACACACAGACACACTGAGGCCCACTGAGACAGAGAGAGACAGCAAGAGAGAGACATTGAGACAGAGAGACAGCGAGAGAGAGACACACACACCCAGACACACTGAGGCCCACTGAGACAGAGAGAGACAGCGAGAGAGAGACACTGAGACAGAGAGACAGCAAGAGAGAGACACACACACACAGACACAGAGACACTGAGACACTGAGACACACACACACACACTCACAGACTCACAGAGACACTGAGACACACTCACAGACTCACAGAGACACTGAGACACACACACAGACACACAGACTCACACACACACTCACAGACACACACAGACTCACAGACTCACACATGCTGGCAGTATGGCTTCAATTCAACCATGTAAAAGATAAATACGTCTAGCTTTGTGCTCTTTGCTCATATACTGGTTTCCTGAACTGTCCAGAGCAGCGTTTTTATTT
>CM072709.1:8483529-8491029 GCA_036884735.1 Huso huso | reverse complement strand
TGTAAAGCACAGAGAGGTCTGGTAAAAGCACAGGGAAGCATTGTAAAACAGAGAGGTCTGGTAAAGCATAGGGAAGCATTGTAAAAAGCACAGAGGGTCTGGTAAAGCATAGGGAAGCATTGTAAAATGCCAGAGGGTCTGGTAAAGCATAGGGAAGCATTGTAAAACACAGAGAGGTCTGGTAAAAAGCATAGGAAGCATTGTAAAAGCACAGAGAGGTCTGGTAAAGCATAATGAAGCATTGTAAAACAGCTCAGAGAGGTCTAGTAAAGCATAGGGAAGCATTGTAAAAGCTCAGAGAGGTCTGGTAAAAGCATAGGAAGCATTGTAAAGCACAGAGAGGTCTAGTAAAAGCACAGGGAAGCATTGTAAAGCACAGAGAGGTCTAGTAAAAGCATAGGGAAGCATTGTAAAGCACAGAGAGGTCTGGTAAAAAAAACATAGGAAGCATTGTAAAGCACAGATAGGTCTGGTAAAAGCACAGGGAAGCATTGTAAAAGCACAGAGGGTCTGGTAAAGCATAGGAAGCATTGTAAAGACTCTATGAAAGCATGAGGGAGTTAATTCTATATAGCACAGAGTGGAATTCAATATGTTAACAAGGAACATTATTCAGCAGCTTTCATTGGACTCTATGAAGCTGAGGGAGTTCATTCTATATAGACAGGTGTCTGGGCACTGTTAATATAGACAAAACATTATTAACTTATTTCTAAGCAGAATGCATTAGATGCAATAATCCAAAGCACCCTGTCAACTGTTGACAAGATATCGCATTATTTTTTTATATAATTCCCCATTTTAAAAAATTGGGTTTTTTTGGTCCTCTTTTTTTTTTTACCTTGCTCAAGGGTACAGCAAGTGTCCCCAACCCCTGGGATTGAAACCAACCCTCCGGTCAAAAGTCCAGAGCCCTAACGTCTCGTCAGCTCCACACCGCTGCCCTTCATATAATGTGGCAGCTGCTGCTGCTTTGAGAAGGGCAGCAGTGGCTGTGATTAGGCTCATTTGAGCTGATGGTCGTGGGTAAATCCCAGGTGGGGGGACACTGCTGCTGTACCCATGGTCTCCTGGTTTAAAAACCCAACTGTATAAATGGGGGGGTGGTAATGGATATCTTGTGGGGGTTGCTCCTGTCTTAAAATAAATAATAATGTAGTGTCTGGGCTGGTACACCCTCTAGAAAAAAAAAAAAAATGTTCCCTTGTTAACAGGACCAAAAATGAATCCTATTTTTTTGAATAATGAATTCTTTCTTGTCGTAGGTCAAAAAACATTTAAACATGTCAAGCCACCCCTCTATAGGAATGAACTTGTATTATTGAATTCAATAATTCTCCTTGTTTACATATTTGTTTTTTTTTATGCTCTTTATATAGAATGAACTCTCTGTGCTTTCCAATGAAAGCTGCTGAATAATGTTCCTTTGTTAACATATTGACCTCCACTGTGCTATACAATGCTTCCTATGCTTTACCAGACCTCTGAAAGCTTTAATAATGCCTCCCTAACATATTGAATTCCCCCTCTATATAGAATGAACTCCCTCAGCTTCATAGACCTCTCTGTGCTTTATGTTGCTTGTTAACATTTGCTTACCAGACCTCTCTGTGCTTTAATGAACTCCTCCCAGCTTTACCAGACCTCCAATGAAAGCTTTAATAATGCTTCCTTGTTATGCTTTATACTAGACCTCTCTGAGCTTTACAATGCTTCCTATGCTTTACCAGACCTCTCTTCATAGAATAGCTTTATAATGTTCCCTATGCATTTGAATTCCAGACCTCTCTGTGCTTTTATGAACTTCCCTCATGCTTTTATAGACCTCTCTCTGTGCTTTATAATGTTCCCCTATGCTTTTACAGACCTCTCTGTGCTTGCTGAATAATGCTTCCCTTGTTTTACCAGACCTCTCTATAGAATGAACTCCTTTTCAAAATGAAAGCTTTCCTATGCTTTACCAGACCTCTCTGTGCTTTACAATGCTTCCCCCCTATGCTTTTACCAGACCTCTCTAATGTTCTTTTACAATGCTTCCCTATGCTTTACCACATCTCTCTGTGCTTACAATGCCTCCCTATGTTTTACCAGACCTCTCAGTGCTTTACAATGCTTCCTATGCTTTACCAGACCTCTCTGAAAGCTTTAATAATGCTTCCTGTGCTTTGAAGACGTCTCTGTGCTTTACAATGCTTCCCTCAGCTTTACCAGACCTCTGTGCTTTACAATGCTTCCCTATGCTTTACCAGACCTCTCTGTGCTTTACAATGCTTCCTGTGTTCTTTACCAGACCTCTCTGTGCTTTTTCATAGGTCAATGCTTCCTATGCTTTACCAGACCTCTCTGTGCTTTACAATGCTTCCCTATGCTTTACCAGACCTCTCTGTGCTTTACAATGCTTCCCTATGCTGTATCACACTGTGCTTTGTCTCACTGGTCTAATGTTCTCAATGCAGCACTTCTATATAGTGTGGAGTAGTGGTTAGGGCTCTGGACTCTTGACCGATCATTCCCTTGTGGGTTCAATCCCCTATGGGGACACTGCTGCTGTACCTTGAGCAAGGTACTTTACCTAGATTGCTCCAGTAAAACCCAACTGTATAAATGGGTAATTGTATGTAAAATAATGTGATATCTGTATAATGTGAAATAATGTGATATCTTGTAACAATTGTAAGTCAGCCCTGGATAAGGGCGTTGCTAAATAAATAATAATAATAATAATAATAATGCAGCGTTAGAACATAGGTGTGTTCAGCACACAGCACAGAGAGGGGTGTCTTCTTTTTATTTTTTTTTTAATTCTGCTGCCCCCGCCCCCCCCATCAGTAAACTCAGACCCGTTCAGAGTATTTGAGGTGATTAAACAGACAGAGAGGTGCTGGAGTTCAAAATCAAGGGGGCGAAACAGACACTTTCTGTCAACTTTCTTTCCTAATTTCTTTCTTTTCATTCTTTCTCTTGTAATGTCAAACGGATTACGGGACACTGTCTGTGTGTCTGTGTGTCTGTCTGTGTGTCTGTCTGTCTGTCTGTCTGTGTGTGTCTGTCTGTCTGTCTGTCTGTGTGTCTGTGTGTCTGTCTGTCTGTCTGTCTGTGTGTCTGTCTGTGTGTGTGTGTGTCTGTCTGTCTGTCTGAGGGAGAGTCTCTCCCCTCTCTCTCTCCCTCTCTCCTCTCTCTCCTCCCTCTCTCTCTTCAAAACCAAACACACAGGAGGATGAAGAAGAAAAGTCATTGAGAAGCTCAAAACTCTACAGCTCTGGCCAAAAGTTTTGCAGAAAATTAATTTAAAAAAAAAAAAGCTTAGATATCTCTCTCTCTCTCTCCCTCTCTCTCTCTCTCTCTCCAGTATATATACAGTATATGGTAACACTTTACATGATGTCTCTAATTGCAGTGTATTTACACTGTATTTGCTTAGTAAATACATTTGTACTTAACTGCAATTGTATTATATTTAATTACAATGTACTTCAAATCTTTCTGCCAAATATAACCCTAACCTAACTCTAACCCTAACCCTAACTCTTTTCTGATATGATTGTGTACTTACATATATCGTGCAGAAATAATTTGACATTCAGACCATAGTAACTGTGCATAAGAACAGTGTACTCAAGTCCAAGAATCGTCGGCACCCGGCACTCGAGGGGTTAAGTCCGCAGCAGCCAGGCTTTGGCACCTCTGTGCGTCTAGCCACTGTGCAAATTCCACTGCGAGACTGGCAAATACTACCTTTCTCCGTCTCTCTATCTCTCTCTCTCTCTCTCTCTCTCTCTCTCTCTCTCTCTCTCTCTCTCTCTTGCGTCCACCCTTTCGCTCTCCGTTCACTTCAGTGGGCTAAGCTGTCCCTTCGTTAGTGATCACCTCCATTGTGTTTTGGTTCAGTTGGTCAAAGGGCAGCGTTTGGCACAAGCTGTCTGATAGACGGGTTAAACAGTGATTAATAGTGAGCTAGTCCATCTCCTCTGTACGCAGTCTCTGTTTATCGAGGAGATGGTAACTGCAGAGATACATGCAAATAATATTATTCTATATGTATGTATGTTTTACATTACAAACAGACAGACACTACAGACAAACACAGACAGACTGACACACAAATCAATGTCGCTGCTTTTTCTTAAGAACATAAGAACATAAGAAAGTTTCCAAACGAGAGGAGGCTCCATTCGGCCCATCTTGCTCGTTTGGTTGTTAGTAGCTTATTGATCCCAGAATCTCATCAAGCAGCTTCTTGAAGGATCCCAGGGTGTCAGCTTCAACAACATTACTGGGGAGTTGGTTCCAGACCCTCACATTTCTCTGTAAAAAAAAGTCTCTATTTTCTGTTCTGAATGCCCCTTTATCTAATTTGTGACCCCTGGTCCTTGTTTCTTTTTTCAGGTCAAAAAAGTCCCCTGGGTCTACATTGTCTATGACTTCAGACTCTGTGGAGAACAGCGACCCACACAAACCCAAGCAGCTGTTTCTTAATTCACTCTGAAGGGGTGAAATCAGCCCGATTGACACCAGCCACCCTCGCCCGATTATCAGCCCCTCGTTTCTGCGGAGAGCTCCGTCCCAGTAATTGGTTTGTGCGGCTCTCCTAGATGGACAGACAGACAGACATGTTAGATAAATAGACAGACAGACGGATACAGAGAAACAGATAATGGTCTCGCTCCAATGAAAAGCAGATTTGCAGCCACCTCTCCAGCTCTCTCCCAGTTAATTTCTGCAGACAGAGTGTTCCTTTGTAAAAAAAAAAAAAAAACTATATTGTAAAATACTGCACCTTAGCTTTAGAACCCTGAGGGTCGGAGTCACCAAGGGGTCAATTCCGGACCCCGTGACCTCTGCCGACCTTTCGCTCACTTGGAATGGAACCAGCTTGCCGAAACACTTCTGCACGCCCCCCCCCCCCCACCCCGGTATTTCACGCCCGAGTGCCATGTTTGAGAGCTGGGCGCTCGTTCACACAACGTCCAGGCTTCACCCCCTTCACTAGGCCTCTCCTAGAGGAAAAGTACTGCTGGGGACCAAAATCCCAACTGGGACAAAAAATCAAGGCTGAATTGAATCTGTTCAGTCTTGAACAAAGAAGACTACTCGGCGATCTGATTCAAGCATTCAAAATCCTAAAAGGTATAGACAATGTGGGCCAGGGGACTTTTTTTCGACCTGAAAAAGAAACAAGGACCAAGGGTCACAAATTAGATAAAGGGGCATTCAGAACAGAAAATAGGAGGCACTTTTTTTACACAGAGAATTGTGAGGGTCTGGAACCAACTCCCCAGTAATGTTGTTGAAGCTGACACCCTGGGATCCTTCAAGAAGCTGCTTGATGAGATTCTGGGACCAATAAGCTACTAACAACCAAACGAGCAAGATGGGCCAAATGGCCTCCTCTCGTTTGTAAACTTTCTTATGTTCTTAACCCCAGTTTTGCTGGGATGTCTGGCAACTCTGGAGGTGAGAGAATGGATTTTAAAGATGGTCAGCGCTCCTTTAAAGGGGGGGAGCCAGTGATCCTGTTAATAAAGCTAATAAGAGGTGAGAGAATGGATTTTAAAGATGGTCAGCGCTCCTTTAAAGGGAGGGGCCGGTGATCATGTTAATAAAACTAATAAGAGGCGAGAGAATGGATTTTAAAGATGGTCAGCGCTCCTTTAAAGGGAGGCCAGTGATCATGTTAATAAAACTAATAGGCGAGAGAATGGATTTTAAAGATGGTCAGCGCTCCTTTAAAGGGAGGGCCGATGATCATGTTAATAAAGCTAATAAGAGGCGAGAATGGATTTTAAAGATGGTCAGCGCTCCTTTAAAGGAGGGGCCAGTGATCATGTTAATAAAACTAATAAGAGGAGAGAATGGTTTTAAAGATGGTCAGCACTCCTTTAAAGGAGGGCCCAGTGATCATGTTAATAAAGCTAATAAGAGGTGAGAGAATGGATTTTAAAGATGGTCGCTCCTTTAAAGGGAGGGGCCAGTGATCATGTTAATAAAAAGCTAATAAGAGGTGAGAGAATGGATTTTAAAGATGGTCAGCGCTCCTTTCATAAATAGTAAAGGCACATGTCTGTAGATTGTTCAAGCTTTGAGTCACTTTGCTATGTCTTCCTGTGATGACAGCATTGCTTTTACAGGAGGTTCGAGGGGAATATTGACGCTGCCAAAATAATTACATGGGAGATGTAATCTAAAGTAACGTATGTGTTTAAGTTGTGGCATTGCTTTCTTTCTTTCTTTCTTTCTTTCTTTCTTTCTTTCTTTCTTTCTTTTGGCAGAGATCTTCCGAATGTGATCTACACGAAAAGGAATGTGGAGAGGGTGTGACCCAACACGAGGGGCGTGGCTTGTATCATCAAAGGCGTGGCTATGTAAATAGCTGCCCTGCTGTTGGCTGTGGGTGTGGTTTTCGGAATGCATGGGCGGGGCTTTAAGAAAAGTCCTGTGTTTAATGATTAAACCCAGAAATGCTTTCAAGTCAAACGTATGATTTGTTATAAATTCTGTTTTGATGGGTTCTGATTTGAAAATTACAATCTTTTAGGCTGTTAACGTGTTTCAGGTTTGTTCAAACCATTTCAGAGACAACAGCGGCTGCTGAAAAGCTGCTGTTTCCTGGCAGCTGTAGGTCACACTGCCTGACTGCTGCTCAATCGTCAGAGCGAGTTTGACCTACAGCGCAACAGGAAGTGATTAGGTGCCTGCAAGGAACAGCAAATTTATAAAACACAAGCACAGATTGAAACAGAGGGGCCAGTGATCCTGTTAATAAAGCTAATAAGAGGAGAGAGAATGGATTTTAAAGATGGTCAGCGCTCCTTTAAAGGGAGGGGCCAGTGATCATGTTAATAAAGCTAATAAGAGGTGAGAGAATGGATTTTAAAGATGGTCAGCGCTCCTTTAAAGGGAGGGGCCAGTGATCATGTTAATAAAGCTAATAAGAGGAGAGAGAATGGATTTTAAAGATGTTTTTTATTTAAGTCCAGCATCAGCACTTGAATTAGGTAGCTGTTGGAATGGAGTGGAGTGGCCTGTGCTGCAATACATGATGCAGCATGGGTGTGGCTTGCGGGCATGGGGGCGTGGCTTGTGGAACGTGGGTGTGTCCAGTGTGAGTGTGGGAGGGTCTAGCTGGGTATAAAAGCTCTGAGTTTTCTCTTGCTCTGTCTATAGCTCCGTCTGCTAGTGGCTTCTGCAACCAGCTGAGTCTTTAAGCTCTCCGTCTGCACACCTGTGAGTCCGTCTGTCTGTCCGCTCGTCCGTCCGTCTGTCCTGCACGATGCTGGGACGCGCTCTGCTTCAGACCTCGTTGATCCTGTGGCTGGCCGAACGCTCTTTCCAAGGAGGTGAGATATTTTTAAAAAATACAGTTTGAGAATATGGGAATTCCAAAAACGTTGTTCTAAGTTTGACTTTGAGTTCAGTTCTAGCGATTCAGTTTCTTCAACTGCAAAGTGTAATACAGCACAGTGAAAGCATGGAAAAGCATAGGCAAGCATGGTAAATCAC